>JAWQRL010000030.1:0-10360 GCA_033557495.1 Thyregis relictus | reverse complement strand
CTTACAGGATAACAAAAAATCCATTTTTCATTAAAAAAATCCTATTATTCCTGATAAGGAATATATTATTTAACCTTATTTAATTAAGAAAAAAAAATGTTAAAGCGCTCTTTTTTTAATCAAAAACCAATTTATTTAACCAACATTGTGGAAAGGCTTGAAATAGCCTGAAACGTTCCAAGTTTATAGATCGAACTAAACATTGATATTATAATTAATTAGTTCACAAGGAAAATGAGATGATATAGAACAAATATTACAACTTTTCAATTGCTATCAAACTCAATCATGAAATTATTAACGAAATTTTAATTAATTTAATTATTTATATTAATTTTAGTTAAAGAAAAACTTTCTGGTAATCGTTCGTTAATTCTGAATGTATTTTTTTAATGAATGCCATATTTTCGGATGGAACAAATAAAAATACTCATTTGTCGAGGACTAAATCGTAATTTCAAGAAGCATATAATATATTAATAATAATTGTAATAATAGTTCCATTAAAAGTACCGAAATTGTTATTTATTTCTGAGTTACTTTCAGGATTACAAAAAAACGATTTTTGATTAAAAAAATCCTATTATTCCTGATAAGGAATATATTATTTAACTTTATTTAATTAAGAAAAAAAAAGTTAAAGCGCTCTCTCTTAATCAAAAACGAATTTATTTAACCAACATTGTGGAAAGGTTCAAAATAGTCTGAGAAGTTCCAAGTTTATAGAATAGACTACAATTTGGTATCGGAATTAATTGGTACACAAGAAAAATGAGAGAATATAGAAGAGATTTTACAACTTTATAGTTAATAGTTAACTTTATTTAGCAAAATTTCTTGTAATTGTTCGTTAATTCCGAATATTTTTTAAAAAATGTCCACATTTTGCGATGAAACTATTAAATTACTCATTAATATAAGACTAAATCGTAATTTCAAGGTGCATATAATAATTATAATATTTTCTTAAGTCGAGCTTATTTCCTTCTCGTTACATTAAAATAGAATTTAACAACATTACTTCCATTTCAACTATTTTTAGTAGAATTTGTCTGCAGCTTTTAAAATTAGTTTAACATATAATTATTACAAATGCAAGACTCTAATAACATGTGGCAAATTTATTTTCCTTATTTTAAACTAATCGCACTGTGACCTTTGCAGTTGACGTAAAGCCAGATAAATTGCACTCAACATTACCAATTATAGTTAATAAAAAACTGATTTTCACTTTAGAAGCTAATAAATTATAATAAAGAAATTAAACAATTAATAGATGTTTACGTATCCTGAATTTTATATAACATTAAATTAAAAAAAAAACATAATGTTCCTTTTAGCATTCGACCTACGAATTATTTGCTTCAGGTGTGAAGATCAAATTGGACATTTACTTTTTATCGATATCGAGACAGTCAATATCAATAATAATAAATTAATTATTGTCGTTTGCCGGACGGCGACAAACTTGTTGCTATTTAAGTTGTTATTGTCGTCATGTGACGAAAACTAAAGCCGTTTTAATCTCAAACGCAAACAAACTTTAATGCGAAAGGACAACTGTGTATTATTCTGCAAAGATTTAAAATAAGCAATGACCTAGCGTTCTGGAAATAACGTACTATCGTAAAATGAAAATGTTTATTCAAAGTCCGGTAGAAAACACAGGTACTGGATTATTTAAACAACAAAACTGTTTATTTATCTGCATAGAAACGAGGAATGGGTCATTCATTACTCGCTGCAGTGAGTAATAATTTATTATGCCAGTGGTTGGAATTTGAGGAAAAATTTCCTGTTGAATAATTCAGGGATATGCAAATAATTTAGGTATTATTTTATTTAAACTATTTTAGCTTACAAGATTGAAATATAGATTAAATCTTACATAGAAAATTAGATTAGAGTTTATTTTAGAATTCTATTTAATTGATTTTATTTTAATTACAATGTAAATCTATTCTGCATTAAATTTATATATAATTTTCTGCAATTAGAAATACGACGATTAGCCGGAATTAATTTGAGTATAAATCTGAATGCGCCATTGTTGGACTTAAGTGGTCGAATTATGTGTTATTTCATAATATCTTTTAAAAAACCGGCTTGTCATGGAGAAATACTGCGATTAATAATAGGAAAAATAATTGTGAAAAAATACACACTGTGTTCACCGTCTAAAAAATCGATTAACTTTATTATGATGTTTTAAATTAGCAGAGAACTGCACACAAAAAAAAGATTTAATTAGTTGATATAATCATCTATCGACTAGTTGCTAAATATTTTGCAGAGTGGTTAAGTAAACAAGCTGTTTTTAATTTTAAATAATTGTTATATTTATTATACACTGAGTTTTAAATATTTAAGTGTGATAGAGAAAAACTGTCTCATGTTTAGTTTTTGTATTGTTTTCTGAATAGATTAATTAATAATCTAACATTTTAATGTCCAGATATGTTTGGAATAAGCGGGAAACGCTTCTGAAGGTTTTCAATTTACTGGATGTAAAATAAATTGCAGCAGGAATGTAATAAAAAAGCTAACGATGTCATTAAACAGTTTAACAAGGTTTTATGTCGCTACATTGCAGTTTATTATCTTCAATGGTAAACATATTAACTTAATGGGTAAATAATACCAACAATGTAACAATTTTGTCCTCAAATACGATCATCTTTGCTAATACTAATTATAGATCATTAAAACCTTTATTATTTATTAGTTTCATACTCAAGAATTAAGACATTTTTTCCTTTTAAGATACTTTAAAATTGAAAATAATTTATGGCCATTGTCAAAGCAAGCGATGTTTAAAAATTCAATTTCTACGTTTAAGAAGTTTCTCAAGCAGGATTTCCGCTTCATCAAGTTAATAACATCTAATCGTAGTAATTTATTTCATTAGGTCAATATTATCATCTAATTTATGATTCATAGTAGCTACATAAAAGGCTTTGTATATATATCGAGTCAGTTATATTAATGTTCAGCCAAATGCTCTTTGAATATTATTTTAAATATTAGTGGTTTGCGGTTCTAACCTATATACCTTTTGTTGCAGTTTAAAGAATAAATTAATAAATCTCGGATTTGTCTATTAGATCTATTTTATTTATTATACTTCGTTTGTTTGTTACATAAAACATCCGGATATTGCTTTATCAAAAATTGTCTAATAATTATTAAATAGTAATAATTTTAAAATGAAAAATTAACTCAGAATTCTTCAGAAAGTTCATATTATTACCTATTTAAAAAAAATAAAAAAAAAAAAAAGTGTATAAAATAAAAACTACGATAGATATGTTCGAGGAAGATTCTACGAAAAATATTTGATTATAATTAAAGGTTATTTTATAATAATTATTAAATAGTAATAATTTTAAAATGAAAAATTAAACAAGAATTCTTCAGAAAGATCATATTATTACCTATTTTTAAATTTAAAAAATAAAGTGTATAAAATAAAAACTACGATAGATATGTTCGAGGAGGATTCTACGAAAAATATTTGATTATAATTAAAGGTTATTTGAATTTGCAAATATATCCTGTATTTCTTGCAATTCTTAGCCTGTAATGGCTCTTTAATAACTCTGTTGACATACAGAAAATGTTTTTGCCTTAATCCTTAATTAAACATGCTGTTCAATTTTTGCACCTTTAAATTAAAATAAAAAATAAAATATAAGAGCTTTTTTCATTCGTTTCGTAAGTTTATCATTCGGCACTTTCATAAATTGTTTGAGTTCTTTAGTTTTCATTTAGTTTCGGTTATTAGAGTAGTTTCCTTTTCCTGGACATGAAAGTTGTAATAATTTTTTCAAAATTCATTAGATACTGCACTTTCAATGTTTAATAGAAAGTTGACTAGACTATTTTAACAAATGTATTATTTTTATTTCTGATTATTAATGTGTCTAAATACAGGTAGTTTTCTGTCCTTTTAAATTTCACACGTGAAATTTCTTTAAGGAAATCTTTAGTGCTTTAGTTTATTTCAAAATTGAATGCTGTAATTTTCTCTTGGAAATTATAACAAGAGTCTTTTGTTATTACATCTTATGAGCTTTTTGGACGGTATGCAACTCGTGATTATTTTTCTATCGAAAATCAATTGAATATGAAAATATTTATTGAAAATCAAGAAAATGCCATCTACATACCTGCACCAAAGTTTAAGAGAATATTTATTCTGTTTATCAATTTATTTCAAAATTTAAACAAATTGAATGTTGTAATTTTATCTTGAAAATGATAACTAGAGTCTTTGGTTATTAAATATGATATTATGATATATCGAGATTATTTTTACTTCTGATTATTACTATTTTACATTCCTATTTTACAAGTGCAATTAATGTTTCAACTTGTAAATGTATTTCTTTAGGAACATAAGTTTTGTTTTTAGGTTTATTTCAAATTACCCGTAACAAGGATTATATTTACCATTAAGTTTGAAATAATTTAAATTCATGTAAAGTTTAGTTAGGTTAATATATTGGTTAATCGCTTCCTCCCAGAATTGATTTTAGTCGGTACATTTTAAAGGATATTGAGTGTATCTTTAATTAATAGGTTAATGTTAACAATTTACTTGCTTAAAATTCTAATTTAGATAGTTTATTACACAGATTTTCAATTTCTAGATTTAATTCATGTTTTTAGCAAATTCAATTGATTTTAACAAACGTTTATAATTTAGGTTCAACTTAATATCTAACTTCATTAAATTGACCACTTTATTTATTGGAATTTCTATTAAAATTCTAATATATAATAGATAGTTTACTATAGAAATTTTTAATTTCTAAGTTTCACTGCAGCTTTTGGCAAATTCAATTTATTTTAACAGTTAACATATGAGGTTAAAATTAATATTTAACTTAATTAAATTGACCACTTTATTTATTGCCGTTTCAGTCTTTACTTAATGTTAATAATAATACACATGCTTAAAATTCTAATTTAGATAGTTTATTAAGATTTTAAATTTTTAAATTTAACCAACGATTTTTAGCAAATTCAATTTATTTTAACACATAACATTTTAGGTTAAACTTAATATCTAAGTTAATTAAAATGACCATTTTATTTATTGTTGTGTAAGTTCTATGTTAGTATTAAGAATAATTTATATATGTACTTAAAATTCTAATATATAATAGATAGTTTATTGTAGAGATTTTTAATTTCTAAGTTTCACTGCAGGTTTTGGCAAATTCAATTGATTTTATCAAACATTTACATTTTAGTTAAACTTGATATTTAACTTAATTAAATTGACCACTTTATTTATTGCCGTTTCAGTCGTTACTTATTGTTAATAATAATACACATGCTTAAAATTCTAATTTTGATAGTTTATTATAAAGATTTTTAATTTATATTTTTAACCAACGATTTTTAGCAAATTCAATTTATTTTAACAGTTAACACATTAGGTTAAAATTAATATCATACTTAATTAAATTGACCATTTTATTTATTGTTGTGTAAGTTCTAAGTTAGTATTAAGAATAATTTATATCTGTACTTAAAATTCCAATATATAATATAATAGATAGTTTATTATAGAGATTTTTAATTTCTACGTTTCATTGCAGCTTTTGGAAAATTCAATTGATTTTATCAAACATTTACATTTTAGTTAAACTTGATATTTAACTTAATTAAATTGACTACTTTATTTATTGCCGTTTCAGTCTTTACTTAATGTTAATAATAATACGCATGCTTAAAATTCTAATTTAGATAGTTTATTATAGAGATTTTTAATTTATAAATTTAACCAACCGATTTTTAGCAAATTCAATTTATTTTAACAGATAACATTTTAGGTTAAAATTAATATCTAACTTAATTAAATTGACCATTTTATTTATTGTTGTGTAAGTTCTAAGTTAGTATTAAGAATAATTTATATATGTACTTAAAATTCTAATATATAATAGATAGTTTATTATAGAGATCTTTAATTTCTAAGTTTCACTGCAGCTTTCGGGAAATTCAATTGATTTTATCAAACATTTACGTTTTAGGTAAACTCGATATTTAATTTAATTAAATTGGCCACTTTATTTATTGCCGTTTCAGTCTTTTATTGTCTCACTAAATTTCGTTTACTCTATTCTCATTAGCCTCATATATACCATTCCATTTAAAATTTAAAAAATATCATAAGAAGCTATTAAATTAAAATAAGCTTAAAATGCTGGAGGCGACGTAAGAGAAAGTAGTGTGCGGTGTAGCACCTACTTGGATTTAAATATCAGCATAAATAACACTAAATAATGCTAATAAATAATTGATTGACATACTAAGAACTAATCTAGTAAACAGGTAGAAATTACGTACAAGTAGTTAAATGGGGATAATTAACACACGCACGCACACAGTAGGGTTAAAATTATAGCAGGGTGTAATCCGCTCCATCGAAAAGCGAACTTTGGACTGAAACACAATACAGGTAAGATGCGCGTTATTATCTGTCGTAGCCTTACATTTTGAAGGCACCAGGTAAGCATACAAGCGACGCTCTGGTGGGGTTAGATATAAAGGTTATCGAGCAAGTGGAAGAAATTGTCAGTAGAAAGAAGTGGATTTGCCGATATACTAATCAGCAGGTACCATTCTGAACGACAAACGCTGAGTTGCGGTCTTACGTTTTTCTGCCCAATACATTGTTGTTAGAGATTCGAAGTTGTTTTCTCGAAAAAATTGTTCGAACTTTCCAAGTTTTAGAATTATTTAAAAAGTGATCGTTTTCCGAATTGTGATTCCTTTGATTTGGTAGTAACAAAAAGGTAAGTTTTCTTTATGTAATTGAAGATATTAACCATATTTCTGCAAAATTGCACAATTGTTCGTAAACAAAATATTTATCTTCTTTCCTAGCTATTCTATCATTGCTTTGTTACGTCAAATATCTGGGTGTGCGAACAACGTAATTATTATATATGAAAAACGAATTATTTTCTAAAAATTTGCCAATTGTAATTTTAAAACTTTAAGACGAAAACAGAAAAACTAAAATTAAAATGTGATGAAAAATACTTGAAAATAATTCAAACTCACCGATGGCCATAACTTAGAATTATTCTCAACTGTATTGTTCCATTTTTCGCACCTTTAAATTAGAATTTAAAAAAATATATAAGCATATAAAATAAAAACTACGATAGATTAAGATTCCACGAAAAATTCTTGATAATAATTTAAACTTATTTGAATTATATATCCTCTAGTTACTGCTAAGCGATATTTCACTTTCTTAATAACTCTATCATCCTACAGGGAAAATAATCTACAAAAGCTTTTAAATTAAAATAAAAAAACGAAATATAATGTATATAAAATAAAAACTACGATAGATTAAGATTTCACGAAAAATTCTTGCTAATAATTCAAACTTATTTGAATTTCTAGTTCCTGCTAGACGATATTATATTATAGTTATTCTTTCGTAACTCTGTAATTCTGCAGCGAAATAAATATACGAAATCTTTTCAACTCATCCATGACCTTATCTTATTCCCAATAAAAAAAATATTAATTTTATCCGTCATTAAAAAATATCATGCTGACCTGATTTTTTAAAAATTACTTTGATACTAATCATATCTGATATCATTGGAGAAGAACAATTTCCACTATTTTTAATAAGTCGATTTTTTTTCTAATAGAACGCCCTGTATGTTATTATTAGCAAATTATAACACAATAGAAAATAACAAAAAAATGTTTTTAAATTTAAATCTCCATTTCTTAGATTGTTTTTTCTTTAACTCTAGGGAACCAAGAGTTAATAAAGTTTGTTGTATTTTCTTTAAATATCCTGTAGTTTTTTTTTGCGTTCCTAGTTATTTTATTTTGTATAGTTAAAAAAATGTAAAAATATCTCCGTATTTTCTCTATATTTCTTATATCATCCATACGTATCCATATTTATTATTTTTCCACTATTTATTTTTAGATATTATGCTTGATATATTTTGTATCTTTAATATTTTATAGTTTTGTTATTTTTATATCTTTAAATTCCGTTTTGTTGCGATTATTGTCATAAATTAACAATTAAATAATGTTTTATGGTTTCTTGCTTTAATACGTTCCTGCTTTGATACAGGATTCTCTCCCTGCTGTATTTTGTTTTTCTTTTATTTCTGCGTTTAACTTCAAATTGAATATTTCTGATATAATATTTTATTTTATATTTTATTATAACCTTATCACCTAATTTTCGTTCTTATTCAATATGCAATTTTTATAATAAATATTTTAATTTCTTTACTATAAAGAGATGATTTATATTTATTGACTATAGCTATTTATTTAGATTTATTTCTTTTAGATTTTTATTCACACGCTTTTTAAATTTATTACCTTGTATTTATTTCTTTTCTAATTGCTTATCAATGACCGGAAAATATTCTCAAGAAATCACGGTGGTAAAAATTATATACCAAATTTAAAGATTTATTATCCAGATTTTAACAATTTATGGTAGACAATTTATTTATATTAGATTTATCCAGACATAGTCTACACCAGATTTATTAATTTGTTTTTAAGCAAAAACAAATTAATTCTTTTTATTTTCTAGCTGAGGTTAAACTGGTGAAATAATAATTGACACTTTAATTTATTTGTTACATCATGAAATTATCAATTTTTATATCACAGTTTATTTTACGGGAAAAATCTTATAAAAGAAACTTTTGACGAATCAGTTAGCAGAAACTATTATTTAATATATGGTTTTAAAAAATTAAATTTAACTTGACAGGAATATAACTTATCTTGGCCTTTCGATTTATTCTACATCAGACAATTTTTATATTAAACAATTTATTTATTTATTAGATTTATCGAGATATAATCTATGTGAGATTTATTAATTTTTGAAGTTTTTGAATTTCTTTAAATTTTGCTTATGATTTAAAAGCAAAAACCGTGTTTTCTTTTTACTCTTATTAGGATAAACTGCTGAAATAATAAGTGACACTTTAATTTATTTTTTACATCGGAATTATTAATTTTTACATCAAGCAAAAACTATTATTTAATATATGTTTTTAAAAAATTACCACTGGTAAGGAGTTTAAGTTATCTTGTATACGTTTCGATGACATCTTGGTCATCTTTCTGAAAATACCCTGGATACGAAAAAATTAGAAATAAAATCGAAACTATACAATTCGAATTCAAAACAGCTTGACAATATACTTACATAAATAAATATATAAAGAAATATATGTATTTATACATAATATTTTGGGTATAGATGTTACACCTATTATTAAACTATTATTTAATATATGTTTTAAAGAAATTAAATTGCACTTGCCAGGAATTTAACTTATCTTAACGTTTCGATGACATCTTTCTGTCTAAATGCCTTGGATACGAAAAAATTAATAAGAAATCGATCCTTTCTTGACAAACAATGACATGAATTTCGATGAAATTATTTATATATAATTCTACATAAATAAATACATAACAAAATGTACGTTTGTATAATTATACCTAAATATACGTAATATTTATATCTATATTTTGTGAAATAAGTGAAAATTAGTGCTTAGTTGGTTTTTTGATAAATTAAAAGGTGACGTTTACTACATCTTTTTTGATACTTATATTTAGGAAGTTAATAGCAGTATATTAATATAGTATGTTAATATTTTTAAACTGCATTTTAAAAATTGATAATGGAGTAAACAATATTTTTAGAAAACGTGTGTAAGACTAACAATTAACTATTTGTTAAAAATAAATTCGTCGTGCAATTAAACAGTTAGATTAACTATTTTTAAATTATTTTAGAAGACGTGTTTTGGGAAACTATTAGCTTGATAACAAGTTATAATACTATAATTTACATATTGATAATAAGTAATATGATTTTTGTATTAAAACACGAATGGCTTAGACTTCTTAAGATAGAGTTGATTAAAGATTTAATTAATATAAACTATAAAAACTATATAATATATAAACTAAGGGTTTAAAAAGTCCCAAGATGATAGAAAATCCAAACATGGAGGTCCACAAGGCCAAGGTTATGGATCCTGCTCAATCTATTCATCGACAAACGCACTAAATTTAAGTGAAATTTAATTTATAGAATCTTAAATGAGATTCTATAATCACGTGTAGAAAGTCACTAGAAACTGAGGAAATAATTGTGGATCATTCCAAAAAAAATCACTCTCATTGAGACGAACTTGTTCTAGTTAACAAAATAGATAAAGAGTTGAGACTAAGGTCGGTAAACATTAAGATGAGTATTTTTGTTGTATTTATTTATTAATTTACATACGATATCGAGCTTGATTAGCAGAGAATACGC
>JAWQRL010000002.1:0-36582 GCA_033557495.1 Thyregis relictus | reverse complement strand
GACGATAATTTATTATTAACAGGATAAACAGGATAACTCATGACTTAGTTTGCGTGTATATTTCGCAACAAAATGGAGAACAAAGAGGGCTATAAATATATTATCGGTTAATCAAACTGTATAAACAGAAATAAAACATATTGTATTTGTGTACGCAACATTTTAGTACGTTTTTTATTGGCTGGAGTGTTTGCCATGGTTAACCACTGACGACAGTATTACGGAAAGTTTTTGATGGCAATAAATGCTTATTGTATAGCGATAACGACATTGGATATTAATAAATAGTGATTGATATTGCAATTATTATAAATCGCGAAACAGTTGTTGGTGTTATCTTATAACACCAACACACACCAACGTATTTCAACATAAGCACGAAAAGTTCTTATGTTGAAAGTGTGTTGTATTTTTTAAATGATTTATATTCAAATATAAATGTTATTTAAATATATAATTTGATTTTTTGAGATACAACTAATGTTGTTATATCGTTAAGTATATCAGTTTTGAATTTATTAAATGACAATGCAGTCATTATCATAGATTCCTACCAAAGAATAAATATTTGGAAAAATGTATTGAAATATGTTCGTCATCGAAAACATTCCACAATTGGTGATACTCACTGGTGGTCAAAAGATATGACTCTGCGAAGGATTCTCCAACGTAAGTTCAGCTTATATGTCGATTTAATAGTTACACTAGCACATGTTAAACAAAATGAAAAATAAAAACCGAACCCGAAGTACGTCTAAAAGTAAATGGCAAATATAGAATCCCTAACCAAGCATAAAACGATATTGGGAGCACACATTTTTTGAATATTTGAATTGACGACTGCACTGTCTAGATGTACCTTCTGAACACAAAAATGGATATTTCGCAAGCTAGTCGCTTGGTTAGTGCATCCCAATAATAACTCAAAAAGGCAGCCGGCTGTTTTGTTAGTAATATGAATGAGAAGATCATGGAATATCAAGATATCGATCGGATTGCCGTTTTCAAAACGTTAGTGTGTTGTACGCAGATTTCGCTCTTTTGAACACAAGAAAAGTTCCCGATATAAAACTTAACGGTATTATAACTTTGATGATAGGTAAAATAAGCGAATTTCTAATTGTTTTTTTGTTGACAACGCAACTTCTGAACTAACGAACTGAACTTAATTTTGTTCAAATTTAGAAGATTTAAAGAAATCATTAACTGAGGAATATACTATTCGAATTGAAAATTAAGATATCTTGATTTTCATGACATATCAAGAATACGCACTTTTTGTTTTGTTTCTTATAAAATTTAGAGTAAATTTATATTGTTTGAATTAAGGGCTGTTGTATATGGGAAGTTGTCCCGTTTGTATCCTTAACCATAAATAAAACAAAATAATAAAATTAAAATTAAAAATAACTAAATATATTATAAGCTCTGATGATGGCACACTAGCCGAAACGTCAGCAAAATAAAATTTATAACCAGAGGTGTATATTTTATTAATTTCCACATTTGATATCATAACTACATGGTTATATCGGATAACAAATATGAATTATGTTTTTGATTTGTTTCAATTATGCAAGCAATAAACTAATGCGGCACGCCGAGAGGCGCTATTTGGGGACTGTTTTACAACGCATACGTTGTTAAACATTTACCTCATTAGACAATGAGATTTTGTCACTTTCGCCCCATAAATATTATTCATTATTTAGGAATAGAGCGAATAACAGTCCCTCATTGCAGCTATTGTATTTAATAGAATGTGGACCGTTCAGTAATAAAGTTAAAATACCCTTTCTATTCGTTTTATTTCTTGAAAATTGCAAGTAAAGATACGAGTGAAAGTCACATGCCAAAAGCAGGACCTAGTAGGCGAAATAAACACCCACTAACTCAAGATTTGATAAGGGATAGTGAATCCGAGAGTGAATTGGAACTAGATTTAGAACGTCATGGAAGTCTTGCAGACGATTTTGTGCAATATAGAGAACACGACACGGACTCTTTCCAAGAGGATGAATCCGAGGAAGATATTTCTCCATTACCACTACCGACAGATGTCGATTGTTATATAGGAAAGGACAAAGTTACGAAGCGGAGTAAAGTGTTGTCGCCCAAAACCAAAACTCTAAAATATAATATTATATCACGTTTGCCCGGCTATAAAAGACCTGCAAAAAACGTCACACCTTCAGAATCTTTTTACCTATTTTTCGATGGCTACATCTGGAAACTTCTTGGGACAAATAATTTCATTATTTCTGAAGTGATAGAGAACTTTGCACTTGAAAGGGGCGCTCGTTTAGTAACTCAAATTAAAATAAAGGCCTTTTTAGCAATTTTGATAGTCGGTGAAGTCATGAGATCATCTCATTTGAATTTTGAAGATTTATTTGCGTCTGATGATATGGGCAATGATTTTTTTACACAACTATGAGTAAGCAGAGATTCTTTTTCATATTGCAATGTGCCAGGTTTGATAACAAAGCAATAAGATCAGTAAGGCCACAAGCTGATAACTTAGAACCCATTCGTACTATGTTTGATTATTTAGTGAATAAGTGTAACGAGCTTTTTACACCAAGTGAATATCTTACAATTGATGAACAATTAGTGATGTACCGTAGACATTGCAATTTCCGTTAGTGTATTCCTTCAAAAACAAACAAATATGGAATAAAAATATTTGCATTGGTGGATGCCAGAAGTTTTCATAACCCTAAGATGGAAGTTTACTTAGGAATACAAGCAGATGGCTCTTTCAAAATAAGCAATTCAGCGGCGGATGTAGTTATCCGATTAATTTCTCCTGTAAGTAAATCTCTGATAAATATAACTGTTGATAAATGGTTCACCAGTATTCTACTGACTACTAATTTACTGGAAAATCATAAACTGACATTAGTAGGGCCGCTTAGAAAAAATAAAGAAGAAATTCCTCTAGATTTCCAGCCTAATAAAACTAGCCTTATAAGCAGCAATCTATTTAGATTCACCAACATAATTACAACGATGTCGTATGTCCCCAAAGAAACAAACTCGGTTATACTAATTTCAACTTTACATAGAGATGCACCCTATCGATACGGAATCTGAAAATTATCAGAAATCAGTTGAAATTTTATAAGATGACAAAAGGTGCAGTAGATACCAACGGTAAGCTATGTGCCATATATAATGTTGAAAGAAGAACGAGAAGATGGCTATTGGCTATATTTTTCAATCTTATCAATGTGTGTGCCCTAAATACTCTTGTGTTATATAACTCCGCAAAGAACGGTGGGCCTATGACAAGAAGAAATTTTTTGAAAAAGTTAGGTCGTAAATTAGAACAACCCTATCAGATGGAACGAAAGGCTGATACACGATTTCTACGAAAAATTAGAAAACGGTTGGATAGTTACTTTCAAGAAAAAGAAGTGCAGAAGATAATTAAAAATAAGTCGAGAAGGGTAATTTGCATTGTTTGCCTTATGTGTCAAGATCGTCATAGAAATGTTTGCTCGGACTGCTATAAATAAAGTATGTTTAATTATAGTTGTATAAATTATTTTTAATTGTTTAGTTTAACCAGTATATAGTAATCATTTTCCCTTCTTACACAAATGCCAATTTAAAAAAAAAGGTTAGAAATGCCTGTATTGCATATTGGCGTCCTATGACGCCACGCGATTACCTACGTAAGAGCGAGTACGCAACGACTTAAATGGTATTGGAAATAGCTTGTCAAATCTCTTTGTGTTACTCTTTTCAACCTTTTATGTTTTTCAGATACTTTTTCGTTATTATGTTTTGAGGAGATGACATTTTTCCGAGCTTGTGAAGTAAAAATTTTGAAATTTCGAGCAGTTAATTAGACCTCTATGGGTTACATTTTATGCACGGTATATATTTAACTAGACAGAATTATTATTATTGCCAAAACTGTATTAATTACGATTTTAAATATTATGCCAACGCTATAGATCACCCCAAAACTGAACATTGAAATCAATCTAGTTGGATGTTTTCTGCTGACTAAATACTGTATATAAAAGAGCACTATAATTGTCAACGTACTAATTGCAGCGTTAAATCGGACATGTTTGCATAAGCCATTTTTAATAACAGCGAAAATAATTGAATGGGTCAGTCCGGAATCACTCGCAATGGCAGTTACCGAAAATCATTTTTCAATCCCCACATAACTAAATGAGGTTCATAAGCTTAATCTCATCAGTAATCGATTGGTAGCAATTTTAATTGACATCAACAGCCTATGCGCAAAACTTTTCTCAGGCAAACAATTAAAGGTTTCGTAACTTCCCTATTTATATGTATTTATTTACATCTATTTTACTTATTTATATTTATTTGTAAAGAAAAATGTAGACAATATAGAAAAAGAAAGAGATTCTGCTTGGTTTATTCTGTATTCTAGAGTGATTAGAATGGAGAAGAAATATCATCAGGCGTAATATTGATTGTTATAATTTTTAGTCGTTGCTATGTAAAATATCACTAAGTGAAAATAGTACAGGACCAATTAGATTACAGTAGGTGGGAGACATTGCACATATAATTAGAGACTAATCAGGGACCCTGGTGCTGTTAATGGATACAGGCGAGCACTAATGAACGACAAAGCAATTCTATATGACGACGCATTACCTGCAAGAAACTGCGCGGAGGGAATATTTTTCGTCCCCCCAGGGCCTTCATTTGCGCAGGGTAAATATTATTGTTTAGTTTTCCGTTCATATTTCGAAAGAAATATTAAAGAACGGAGGCGTCGGAGAACGGAACCCGGAGGTGGTTTCAGCAACTAGAATAGCCGACGCCTCGGGTACTTAATCGTTCGCCGTTCCATACGAAATCCTTAAAATCAACTCCACGACATCCTGCTTGCAAAGTTCGAAGCGTGCAGAACGCAAAAGTTGTCCCGGGAGGTGGAACGGGGCGCCTTTTAGTTTATTTAAATTATTCCCGACCATTTTGAGCATCGTTAACTTCAAGACAAGAAACTTTACATTCGATGAGTTGTCCCGTCTTCGTCAGGACTTAATTAGGTATATTACGAGGATGAATTCTCAAAACTGTGTCTACAATTTAACTTACACCAAACGCTTTATGAGCAACTCCTGCCTGCGAACTTTTTACAGCCCATCCTGAAAACCACTTCCTTCAACAATCAAGTTCAAGGTTACTCATAACCTCACAGGAAGGTCTTCAGTTACAACGGCTGGAAGGATCGCCATGTAATAACCTCATAAAATGAGGTTATTACCCTATCTAAGACTAAGACTATCTTAAGATTATCTATTCCTAAATGACCGTTCGCTTATATAGTGCCGAACATTGCTTAGTCAGCAACTTCCAGGATCAGTCCAAGGTTACTCAGGAACCATGATCTTGAAACTTTTTCATGATTTATATCGTGGAATCAACGTATATTTGAAAAAGTTCACCCATCATTTAGAGAGCATTTAGTAAACTTCTAAATAAAAAGTATTTAGCGACAGGGGCCCGCCTCGACAACATTATCTTTCGACTACATTTTCATCCATCTGCTCTTGCTCGCAGGGTTCGACGCCTTTTTTTGCCTTTACGGCTGCGCCGTCATTAATAAACCTGGCTTTGGCGGATTCCCATTGTATTACTCTATGCGGGCGTCATGATTATACCGAGTCGCTGCTAGATCTTGTCCTTCCCATTGCGAGGTACACGTTAAAGGCGGGCCCGAAGTCAGTTTTCGCGCAGAACGTTCGTTTCGGTCTATGAACGGTTTACGCCGCGAAGGTCCGATTTAATATAAACCATATTTTATTCCGGAGAGGGGCGCCCTCTATTTCCGTCTCCCTCCCTCACACGCTCCGTGGAAACTCTGCCGCCGTTATATTTCCCGTGGAAATGTCTGTCTGTCCATCATTCCGGATGGACGGAAGGCCGTCCGAAGACATCAACCGTCTCAAGACATGAGCTATCCTCATCGAGGGTAGATCTTTCAGCTACAGTTTTTATATCACCCTCATATTTAAAAATCTTGTATTAGCTTCTTGGATAAATTAACTGTTACAAGGCCTTTACAGGATGCAGTGTATTAAGGCGTGAGAAAAGGTAATAATTTACTAATTATATGTACAGTAGAGTCTCGATAATTCGAGGTGGACGGGACCGGGCCTACCTCGAATTATCGAAATTCGATAATAAATCAAATTAATAATAAATAAACGGAAAAAAGCAATTTTTAAATTTAAGTGTAGATTCAAATGAAAGATATACTTTATTATAGCATATATTACGAATAAAAGTTACTAGGTACGAGTTCGAAATATGGTACGCAAAATGCGTCAGCGCATGTTAAAATGCGTCAGTGGTGCGAAATACATTTTATTCACTAGCTCTGATTTACGGGAACTCGAACTATCGAGACTCTACTGTATTGGCAAGATAATATACATATAATTAGTCAGATTAGCCAGATCTGATGGAAAAATATTTATTGTATTTACCTTGACATTTCAATGACAACTCAAAATTGGAAGAATTGGTTTCTGAGTTTAGTGAAAATTGTGGTGGGAAATCTGAATATCTGCATAAATTGTTGATTCATCATGGTTATTGATTATGAAGTAATTTTTGATTTTTTCTTAAATAATAAAGGGTAAGTACCTAGAGATCATTTGAATCGGCTTAAGATGAACGAATAAAAGAAATATGCTTGAATTGTGCAGAGATTTCTAAGAAGCTGAATCCCCAGGCTACTTCCGGCCGGTGCTTATAAGAACGGCAATGATATTTTAAGGTTTAAGCTATTTCGTTAAGAAAACTCGCTTTCGCGGCGAGGAAAATTAGATGAAAGCCACCCCTCCTGTCAGTGAAATTAATAAAATCATTCCCGTTAAAGTCGACATTTCCGCCATTCGGCTCTAAACTAATCGTCGAAATTTCATTACGACGGACTTTTATAGCTTTACCTCGGCTCAGTTCCCAGTTAAGAACCACGACGGCCGCGAGCAAATATTTTACCCCAACATAGCGAGGGTTAATTTAAAATAATTAGGTACGAGGAATCGCGACTCTTAAAAAAATACCGTTAATGTCCGGCTTACGTATGGTAATAACAAATTGTTTACGGTTTATCCTTTTGCAAACAAGGAAATTTTATTAAACTGCGTTCAGCTTAAATGCCTCCTTTCCTGATGCAAAAAGGGATACGGATAATCTAACTACTTCCACGGCTAAACGAATATCGCTTCACGGTACCGTTAATCTCGCAAAATACGATTATGACCCTCCAAGAAAAATCTCGCTACTTTTCCTTTTCGGCTATTATTGCAGCCTCCCTTTTCTTTACGTACTAAAAAAAGGGTACATCAAATACGTTATGAGTCTTAGCTTATGCGAGATCGTATAAAAGGCGTATAAAACATAAACGTATATGGTCGCATGACTTTCTTAAATTGTTTTAGGGTCACCAATTTATAACAATTAGGCTAGCGGTTCTGCTTATACTTGCCTTTATTTCTGTATCCAAGAATTCATATCTCTAGATGTCCTCCAACTATCATTTTATATTGCTACTTTGCCCTTCTTCGGCCTTGCTGTTATTGCACGCAATAAATATTTGTTTCAACTGCCATTGTCCGCGTTGTCCATAACTCAAAGAATTTTTTTATATGGCCGCCCGTATAAAGCGAATTTTGCATATGAAAAGCCTATGGTAAATTGCCAATAGACCACCGCAGCAAAATAAAGAGAAAATCGGTTTTCGAAAAACCCTAACGCTCTAATTCACCAGAGAATTAATTGTACGAGCAGGTGGGACTTTATACGGTGTAATTTTTTTTTGCAAACGGGGATGATACGTCACAGGGGAGAGCTATTAATTGAGATTTCGGGCACCTACGGTTGCTTTGTTTTTAGCGGGAAAATGAAAGCCTCGCCAACCGTACTGCGCGGTATTTCGCTCGTCTAATTACGGGATCCTTACCACACGTTGGAAGCCCTTTTCAATCCAATTCGATATTTTGGAATTGGAATTTGCGGAGGGGTAGCTTAAAGACCGCAGCTCTTAGGCCCCATTGAGCCCCTCTTGTTTCCTCCCAAGGGGTCCACATACTATGTGAAACCCTATATCAATCCACAGTATGGATTATCTAATTGATGAGACTGCTGGACACTCGCGAGGGACGTGTACTGTACCATCTTTATATTTGCACAACCTATAGGGAGATATCTAATTTCGATTCATGTTATTTCTTGAAGGTTCCCCATAAAGAGCTGTAGGAGTATGTAAATAACATGCCAAATCGTTGGATATAAAATATTACCCTTTCGTGATTTAAACCTGATGCATACGTTCCGTATTTATAGAAAAATAGTATAATTCAGGGAATATCTATCGAAAAATGATTTCAATCGAATTCGGTCAGCATCACGTTAATTTAGTGGAGTAGGCAAACATGCCGGAGATAATGATAATTGTGTCAATAAACTATCGGTCGATACCGTCTGCTGCGGGCCTAGTATTTTAGAGATGGCCGTCTAAATATTTGTGTTTGTAATAGGTAAACATATCCCAAACGATGACAGACCAGGTGTACTGCAAGTTCTATAACTACAAAACTTTGTCGAAAAACAAGCTCCTTCGGATTTTCTACACCTTAACCGATGTTTTGGGAGCGAGTAGTGGGACGTAGTGACGTAAAACTCGAGATTAACAGCCGCCCCTGCGGCTAGTGGGGCGAGTTCCTGCTATATTTATTAACCCAGAAACATAATGCCTAAACTAACGACTTCTCGAAACGTTACCGGCGCAGAATTAATTTCTTTAATAACAAAAAACCGCCCTCGCAACTTTTTAACGCTCTTGTTTATTTAGATTGGCGCTTTTCTTCCGGCCCTCCCACTAACTCCGTTCGGGGAAACTAATTGAAGTTTATGTCAATTTAACTTTCACGCTATTTTAAGGCAATGTATTCACTTCGTTTAAGTTTATACCAGTATCCCCATCAATTTCAATTACTTAGAAAGCGCATGCCCGCACTTGCGCGATTGATCACCCGCGCATGTGCATAAAATATTTATAATTTTTCCCGTTTTTCTCTCCTAATTATATAAATTCTCTATCATTTTTGTTTAATTTTCACCTTACTGCATAACAACAAGAAAAGAACTAACTTCAGTTTAGGGTCAAGGTTTCTAGGAAGTTCTATAAGAATTGGACTCAACACGGTCTTGAGGAATTTCCTTATCAGCTATGTATCAGCTATTTTAAGGCAATGTATTTACCTCCTTTAAATTTATACCAGCATCCTCATCAATTTCAATTATTTAGAAAGCGCATGCCCGCACTTGCGCGGTTGATATTTTCTATCGTCTGCGCACGTGCATAAACTATTTATCATTTTTCCCCTTTTTCTCTCCTAATTATCTAAAGTGTCTATTATGTTAACTATCTTTTTTTTTTCACTTCCACGCATAACTACAAGAAAATAAATCACTTCAGTTTAGGTTCAAGATTTCTAGGAGGTTCTATGAGAATTCGGCTTTGGGAATTTCCTTATCAGCTATTTTCTCAGCTCATTTTCAGGTTGTATCATGACTTGTGTACGACAACACTAAAGAGATATTTCGTCGAAAACTTTGGTGCAAATCTTGGTATTATGTGAATTTAACTTCACGCTATTTGAAGGCAATCTATCACCTCGTTTAAGTTTATACCAGTATTCCCATATATTTAACCCTTTGCACTCCGATACATTTTTTTTTGATAATCTGAAAACTGAAACTTTGTTTGATTAAGATTGATGATAACGTTTTATTTTAAAATTATGAAAATGACGCAATAGCGGCGCCTACGGAATGCAAAGGGTTAAATTACTTAGAAAGCACATGCCCGCACTTGCGCGGTTGATATTTTCTATTGCCTCCGCATGTTAATAAAATATTCCCCCTTTTTCTTTCCTAATTATCTAAAGTCTCTATTATGATAACTATCATATATAATTTTTTAATTTTCACCTCAATGCATAATAACTAGAAAAGAAGTCACATCAGTTCATGTTCAATGTTTCAAGTAGATTCTATGAGAATTCGGCTTTGGAAATGTCCTTATCAGCTATGTTCTTATCAGCTTTGTCATGAATTATCTAGGACAAGACTAAAAAAGTGCATTGCTATTTGTAAAAAAAATTAAATATTGAAACGCACATTGAAAATTGAATTAGTTCATCACTAATAACTAGTAAGAAGCTGATTCTCATTCTTAAACCTAAAAATGCAAAAAAAACAAGATATAGTGTAAAATGTCTGCCAACAACCGAATAATATTTCCAGTTGTTGCTCAGCTCTGGAGACTACTTAAAAGATGATGTGAATAATTGAACATACTCAATATCATGAGTTTGATAGTAATTGCTACTTTATTGGTTTATTCACGTTTTCCTTTTATCGACTAGTTTCAGCTTACACAATTTTCAAAGAATTTTGAAAACCGACTAATTTTGAACACTTGCTATTTGATTTAATAATTTTCATAGTTCTCCTGTCCCGATATATTTTTCATTTTATGGAAAAATTTCTAATCAATTGTAAATTGTTTTACTCCCCTTTTCCTCTATGGCATATTTACGAATGTGAATATTTACATATTTACGATGGTTTTATCGATCACTTTCAGCTTACGCAATTTTCACAGAATTTTGGAAAAATATTAGTTTTGAGCGCCTGCTATTTGATAATTTTCTTAGTTCTCCTGTCCGATATATTTTTCAATTTTTGGAAAAACTTTCAATCAGTTATTACTTGTTTTCATCCCTTTTCCCTCTATAGCATATTTACGAATATGGTTGTTTGAAATTCTTCTTTACTATGGCGGCGAATTAAAGAGTAGTAATTAATTAATTAAAGAGTAAGTAATTAATGATAGTAATTAATTACTATCATGAACTTGATAGTAACTGTTACTGTCTTCATTTATTCACGTTTTCCTTTTATCGACTCAATTCAGCTTACGCAATTTTCTAAGAATTTTTGAAAAGGATTAGTTTTGAACAGTTGCTATTTGATTTAATAATTTTCTTAGTATTTTCTTCGTATAGTCTAGTATCTTTACGAATATGGTTGTTTGAAATTCGTCTTTACTATGACGTCAATACACGCCATATTTATTCTAACTTAAAGCGTCGCTTTTGTTCTGCGCAATTCCACGCATGAGCAGTTGATATTCCCTAGCGACATAAAAGTAAAAAAACCGGCAGTTGTACGTTAGTTATTGCTAAATTATCACTATAGGTTATACCTAGTTTTTATAAGCAATAAAAGTTGTTTTATCGGGTATTTTTAAACGAACTCTGTAATAACCACGTTACGTGAAAAATTCCCTTTTACTTAATATTTATAGTAACTACCTTTAATGAGGAGACTGCAATTTGATAAAAAAGAAAAGTGCCAGTCCATTTGAATAATAGAGGCAATTTTTTCGCAATAGTTCCGGTGTTAAATTTAACTGGTCGTAAAAATGTTGTCGGCGCAATTTGTACCCTATCGATAAAATTGTAAAACGGAGGCAGAGTAAAAGTAAAGTTTCGCGAAGAGTTGTAAATCGTCTGTAATGTCTATATACTAAATATTAGCGTTTTAGTAGGCAGTTTGCCAAGGTGTGACGGAGAATTCGAACTGGGAATAGTGTCTTCGCTTCGACATTTTTCGGAGTTTTCACGTCAAAAGCTGTGTCGTATAATTGCGGTAATTAATGCTGACGTTCTAAGTACATTATCCTTCATGCACTTAATCCGATGTAATAACATTTGCAATTTACTAATGCCCTTGTTACTGCTAAAGCTTCCTAGAACGTTCAGCGAAAGCTCAAGACTAACCTAAATTCACAATTATTATTATCTTATAGTCATTCCTTTTGCACAATCGCGAGGGGTCTATAAGTCATCTATATCGCGAAAGGTACAGTGAAATATCCATAGTTCACCGCGTAGGTGGCGCGAGTATACGCTCGGGCGGGAAAATTGAAATCTCTTGAAAATTTATGCGTAAAAATACCGTATATAACGGCAATAATCGAACCGATAAAGAATATGCAAATTTATAGTGTATATGCAGTGTTTGTTGCACTTTTGTACGGTTAAAATATAGCCGCCTTCCCGCTTTAGACTTCCGCCTTTATCTATCCGCCTCAGAAGCTCGACTTTGTTCAATACGTTTGCCCGAAACGTATTGCAGCATTTGGCCTTAAGGTGGAAGCAGTGGGACTAATGAAATAGCGAAACACGTCACTACAAGATGAATGGCAAAAGCTCTATCTCGAACCTCCAAATATTTTCTATTTCACTCCCAAATTTATTGAGGTAAAATAAAATAAATAAATTTAAACAATGACAAGAACTATTACTCACAAGTACGATTAAAGAAAGTTTACCATTATTTTTATAACAACAAGTTTCTAATGTTTTGACTTCTGTCGCTCCTGATGATGCATTGCATTTAACTAACATGGTTAGTTAAATGTGCATCGAGTTCCAAAACCCACCACTTTAATAATAGCAATAATGGTCAGAAGAAGCAAGAAGAAGTAAACCAAACTTAAGAGGAATTTCCTACAATAGATAGGGGAGAGTAGTCAGGAAAGAGATGTTATGACGGTCTAAGCATAGATGGTAATTATGTTCCAGTTCAGGTTCAAGGGATCCAGGATGTTCTATAGAAATTGGTCAAGGTCTTTGCAGACCTTAAACTTGGACTCAATGCATAGCAACAAGAAAATAAATCACTTCAATTTAGGTTCAAAGTTTCTAGGAGGTTCTATGAGAATTCGGCTTTGGGAACTTCCTTATCATCAATGTTCTTCTACCATTTTCAGGTTGTGTCATGACTTGGCTAGGACAAGACTAAAGAGATATTCCGTCGAGAACTTTGGTCGAAATCTTGGTATTATGTCAATTTAACTTCACGCTCTTTTAAGGCAATATATTCACCTCGTTTAAGTTTATACCAGTATCCTCATCAATTTCAATTACTTACAAAGCGCATGCCCGCACTTGCGCGGTTGATATTTTCTATCGCCTGCGCATGGGCATAAAATATTTTTCCCCTTTTCTCTCCTAATTAAAAAATAGTTAAGATAATAGAGAATTTAGATTTCTCTATTATGTTAACTATTTTTTTTCTCCTTAATGCATAACAACAAGAAAAGACATCACTTCAGTTTAGGTTCAAGGTTTCTAGGAGGTTCTATGAGAATTCGGCTTTGGAAGTGTCCTTATCAGTTATGATAAGGAACGTTATATTTAGGACAAGACCAAAAATATGTTTCAATTAAGTTCATTTTTATTGCCTAACCTAAAGTATCGTTTTTGTTCTGCGCAAGTCCGCACATGCGCAGTTCATATTCCCTATGACTTCACAGCCGAAAGCTAAAGAAAAATCGAAAAGTCATCCTAATAATCCAATAGCTAAGAAATACAAATCTAAAAAGGAGTACAATGTGAACGGTTAACTTAATTGTAGTAGATATAAAATGTAAAATGGCATCTTTATCATTTCAGTTTGTATTAAGACTTGTCTAGGAAAATTTTTGGTATTGCGTCTAATCCAACAGTTAAGTTAATTTTTTATGGCCAAACCTAAAGCATTGTTTTTGTTCTGCGCAAGTCCGCACATGAGCAGTTGATATTCCCTATGACTTCCCAGCCGAAAGCTAAAAAGAAATCGGAGCGCCATCCAATAGCTAAGAAATGTAAACCTAGAAAGAAGTATAATGTGAAGTGTTTATGAACTTAATTGTAGTAGATATAAAATGAAAAATTACATCTTTGACATCCCTAAACAAGTAATCATTTTAAGATTAGCATTACTTGGTTACAAAATTTAGCGTTTTTTTTCTAGGTTGATTAAAGTACACAAATGTTCGGTTGCCTAGCTTTTCCAAATTTGTATGTTGGGTTGCCTAAGCGTTTTAGCCGAAGCTCTGACGCGAACCGCAGACGTGCGGTTTTCCCTCTTTATGTTAGGTTGCCTAAGCGTTTAATTAACTTTGAAAGCCTTGAACTTTGCTGAACGCACACACAAATCACGATAAAAGAGTAAATTTATGTAGTACAGAGAATCCATGAATGCAACAGTAATATTTTTTAAAGCTATAAAAATAAACTGGGGATTTATTTTAGTCTGGTGTGACGATTTACTGTTAGGACCCACCTCCCTCCGTGACGTTTTACAGTTAGAGTTGATATATTATAGTTATAAAGAAAGATGGCGAAACTACAGGAGTGAAGTTCGTACGAAGTTGCATAATTTGTAAACGTCACCCGGCAGAGAGAAAAAAAATGTACATGATAAAGATCAATGATAACAAAGATTCGGGGGGTATAAAAGTTTGAGCAATAAAGGTGTACACGACAAACTTTAAAACGAAAGTTTTACTAATGGGACGGTTCTTTTGTTGAAGTTCGTTTCCCCTTTTTGTTCTACGGCGTGATATGCCGTGTCACGGGACGCTGCGCATGCGTGACGAGCTTTTTTTCCTTTCATTAGCGGTCTTTCCTAATATACGATTCCGTTTTGACAGTTTATGCAATATTCAGCGTGCGAGCTAGCCGAGAACTTTTTTATGTCGAAATGTGCGAACCAGATACGCCGGAACGCAAACCCAAAACTTAATTGTTATGGTAATGTTCGCCGCACGTGGTGCTGCTGCTGCTTCGTATTTTTACTCGCATTTTCCGTGGGCTTTTTTTCGAAAATCAACTCGGAACGCGTTGGACGAGCGCAACAAAAAGAATCAATATCTTAGAGACCGATTAGTAACGGCGCTCTGTACACCATATTGGGCCCCGTTGTTGACGCGGATTGATGAACGATCCAGATTTACCACTTCCTTCCTCCGTGATGCTTCGCCTACCTCCCCCATTCCCTCTCCCCACCTTCGAATTTACCGAATTTCGCGAAACACCACGGTCCGCATCGAATTATGAAAAAGGAAAACTCCCATTTGCATAATGGCCGTTCCGAATTTACATATGTAATTTAATTACCGGACAACTATGTTACGATCTCTCGTCGTTTTTGAATAATCGTATGGATATTTATGCTCGACATCAAATTAATGCCCATTACTTGGTTTCAAGCAACACAATGATTTTTTGCAGCTTAATTTCGTCACTTTATTCTATCTAAAATATATTCCTTCATCTTTTTAGAGCCAAGGCTTAGTTAAAAGTTCAAGACAACTCAAAAGCTTAACTTTCACCTCTGGCGTTAGCCTCAAACTTAACATTTCCGTGATTTCTTGGACTCAAGGTCAAGTAAATTCAAGATCAATTCTCAGTAGAAACTCAAATAGCAAAATCTTGGACACAAGCTAAAGTTGTAGTCGAATATCAGATACCTTGTTCTTAGATTCTAGCTCAAGTTACCTTGATCTTGGACTCAATGTCAAGTTCTAGTGAAGGTTGAGATATTTCAATCTTAGATTGATGGTTAGTTTAAAGTGGAAATTCCAGAATCTACCACCTAGAGCTTGAAAGGCGACATTAATTTTCAGCTTGAACAGGAAACCTTTCAGTGAGATATTATCGAATATTCCTAATCGAAGGTTAGACAACTACATCTTGGACTTTGTATTTATTAGCATTTATTTTACTTATCTGTACATATTTATCTGTACTTTAAGTTGTTCTTATTTGTATTTATTTCTATTTGTTTGTATTTACTTACATTTATTTATATTTATTTGTATTTTTTGTATTTATTTGTATTTATTGGTATTTATTTGTATTTATTTCTATTTGTTTGTACTTATATGCATTTATTTTACTTATTTGTATTTACTTGCATTTATTTTACTTATTTGTTCTCATTTATATTTATTTGTATTTCTTTGTATTTATTTGTAATTATTTGTGTTTATTTATATTTATTTGTATTCATTCGATTTCTTTGTATTTATTTGTGTTTATTTGTATTTATTTTACTTATTTGTATTTTATATCTTATTGGTTCTTATTTGTATTTTTTTTGTATTTATTTGATTTATTTGTATTTATTTGATTTATATGTATTTATTTGTATTTATTTGATTTATTTGATTTATTTGTATTTATTTGTATTTATTTGTATTTATTTGTATTTACTTGTGTTTATTTGTATTCATTTTACTTATTTGTACTTTATGTTCTTATTTGTACTTTATGTTCTTATTTGTATTTATTTGTAACTATTTGTATTTACTTGTATGTATTTGTATCTATTTGTATTTATTTGTATTTATCTGTATTTATTTGTATTTTTTTGCATTTATCTCACATATTTGTACTTATTTTTTTCTTATTTGTGTTTATTTGTATATAGTTGTATTTGTTTGTATTTATTTGTATTTACGTGTACTTATTTGTGTTTATTTGTATTTATTTCTATTTATTCGACTTTTTTTGTATTTATTTGTGTTTATTTGTATTTATTTTACTTATTTGTACTTTATGTTCTTAATTGTATTTATTTGTATCTATTTGTATGTATTTATATTTATTTGTCTTTATTTGTATTTTTTGTATTTATTTGTTTTTATTTGATTTATTTGTATCTATTTGTATTTATTTGATTTATTTGTATTTATTTTGCTTATTTGTACTTTATGTTCTTATTTGTATTTATTTGTAACTATTTATATTTAGTTGTATGTATTTGTATCTACTTGTATTTATTTGTATTTATCTGTATTTTTTTGCATTTATCTCACTTATTTGTTCTTAAATATATTTATTTGTATTTATTTGTATTTGTTTGTATTTATTTGTACTTGTTTGTGTTTATTTGTATTTATTTGTATTTATTCGATCTTTGTATTTATTTGTGTTTATTTGTATTTATTTTACTTATTTGTACTTTATGTTCTTATTTGTATTTATTTGAATCTATTTGTATGTATTTATATTTATTTGTATTTTTTTGTATTTATTTGTATTTATTTGATTTATTTGTATTTATTTGTATTTATTTGATTTATTTGATTTAATTGTATTTATTTGTATTTATTTGATTTATTTGTACTTATTTGTATTTATTTTGCTTATTTGTACTTTATGTCCTTATTTGTATTTATTTGTAGCTATTTGTATTCACTTGTATGTATGTGTATCTACTTGTATTTATTTGTATTTTTTTGCATTTATTTCACTTATTTGTACTTATTTGTTCGTATTTTTTATATTTGTGCTTATTTGTATTTATTTGTGCTTATTTGTATTTATTTGTAATTATTTGTATTTATTTGTATTTATTTGATTTATTTGATTTAATTGTATTTATTTGTATTTATTTGATTTATTTGTACTTATTTGGTTAAATCTTAGTCAAATACCAGAAAGCTTGATCTTGAACTCAAGGTTAAATCCTACTCAAATATCAGGTACCTTCATCTTAGACTCAAGGTTATATCCTAGTCGGAGTTCAGATACTGTGTGATAGACTCACATCCCCTTCATTTGTAAACGTAAGAATTTGTAATATATACAGCATAAGGTGAGCCACTGTAAACAAACACTTCACAATAAGGTCAAGAATAGTTGACATGAACCGTGACCGAGAAGTGCTGACTAAGCAATGTTCGGCACTATATACGCGAGTGGTCATTTAGTAATAGATAGTCTTAAGGCATTCTTAAGAAAGTCTCAGTCTTAGATAGTTTATTAAGACACATGTATATCACAATACAGGACGTAGTGAAGCAAAGTAAGTATTTAATCGAAGTTCTAGTCGAAGCTGAAATACCTTAATCATAGATTCAAGGTAGTTTTAAAGAGGCGCTTCCCGAAATTGATTATTTATTTTCGGCCTGAACAAATTCACGCGTCTTCTGCCTTTTAGTGACATATTATAGAACATCACGCACAAATGTGATAAACAAAATTCCAAATCAAACTTCAATGCAACAATCCCAGTTGATGCCATGAAGTTGAAAAAAAAGGACGGGCGAGCTCGAAATCGCATTGAAAACGTGAAATATAATTAATCGGATTTACTCTAAATTGTTTATTAACGTAGAAACGACATCGGCATCGCAAAAAATGCGTGTCGACGAACAGTCGCGAAATAATTAATACCGGTTCGGCGCAATTTATTTTATTATTCATTTGTTTTTCGCGCAGCCCTTTTTGGGCTCTGAATATATCCGGAATCTATTATGCTTTTGATTAATCGCTCGAACAGTCGCTAATTTATTGTTATAATAAATTAAGGCGACCCGTGAAATCTGTTTCATGTAGTTGATATTATGAACAATATGAAGCAGTAGATGGTAACAGTCAATAATATATATTAATACCAAAATATAATTATATTAATTAAAAGCTCGGAAAAAAGACATGCTGCTTTAAAAACCACTGCCAAGATTGCACTGGAAGCGAAGTATTCCTCGGTATTAAAACACGTACACACTTCACATGGAAGGGATACGGATTAGGGTCCGGCTTCTCCGTGAACTAATTTGTCGATGTGTTCTGCGTTCGTCAATGGATGTGCTTTTAATTAAGTCGTACTTCGAACAACCGCTTTGTAACGTGTATCTTATAATGTTCATATAATTGAAACATATGCTAATGTATTATCTGACTGCTTTCTAATCTACTTGGCTTGATTCGCCTACATTCGAAGTATGATTACAGACCAATATCTAAATGCCCTATCACATCATTATCATCCATCTCAAAAATAATTTAATAAATTCCTGTTAATAGGATTTTAAAGATTTTTCTATCCGCTGGTAACTTTGAATTTAAGCCACCGCAAATCCAATATCGACAAATAATAACTTGTCACTTAGCCCGGGTAACCCCCGAAGATGAATAAGTCGGGAGAAGAAGGCACGGACGAAGTGAACGTGGGTTACAGCCTAACGCGAGGACATCTTCTTACACGTGTTCAAACCCCACGGGCATTTGGGGGCTCCATTGTCTCCCTTTCTTTCTCTCTCTCTCGCTCTCTGTTTCTCGAGTTTAACGTTGCCAATATCTGACGTTGAAAAAATTTCAAGTGAATCCCGAGTTTCGGCACTCCATCCACGCGAGTAGACCTTCGGAAGGTAATAAAAGAAACATTTTGTCACACGTGAATTTTACAAGCCGCTGAAATGGATGTGGAAGTAACGGTGGCGCCACCCTGCAAAAAGGGAACGAAATCGAAGAGCGACGTTATTGAAATTTTTCGCAGAAGGTCATTAACCATGACGTCGACATCAAATTAATGTTCATTATTAATGCTCATTTCAAAGTTGGAGATTCTCAAGGAGTTGCTCGAATCATACCAATATCCACTAATCTCAACTCAACACTAACGTCAACACCAAGATCTAATTTATTATCTGCTTTTTGTGACCTTGAACAACAACTCCTTAAATGTTGGAGATTCTGGAGAAGTTCTCCAAAGTCCTTAGCCTCAATGAGCTTCCAACCTAACTCTATAATCGTCACTAAGATAATGTTCATCATTGGATTGCGCGGTCAAATTAATGTTCATTATTTGTGTCTTATTTCAAAGTTGGAGATTCTCAAGGAGTTTCTCGAATTGTACCAATATCCAACAATCTCAACTCAACTCTAACGTCAACACCAAGATCAAATTTATTATTTGATTGCACGGTCTAATTTTTGTGACCTTGAACGACAACTCCTTAACTGTTGGAGATTCTGGAGAAGGCCTTAGCCTCAATGAGCTTCCAACCTAACTCTATGATCGTCACCAAGATAATGTTCATTATTTGATTGCATCCTTGAACTTTAGTTCTCTAAAGGTTCGAGATTCTTGAGGACAATCCAAAGACCCCTTGATACAGAGTAAATTACCGAAATATAATAAGCAATTCTTTTAATTAATCACATTAAATTACACAAATTTATCCCGTGCAAAGTCGGCCAAAATCGGAGTGCCAAGCGCCTCGGAAGTAAAACGAAAAGAAATGAACGAGAAAGAGAAAACTTTCTTGTACATACTTTTGGGCAAGTTAAATGAAGTTCAAGTATTCAGAAAGCCTTAAACGGCGGAGATTTATCTCCTTGTATAAGTTTAACGAATTTCGAAAGTACTTTATGATATATGATAAAAGCGCCGGGCCATTTTGTAGCGGCACCTCTCAAAGTCGAAGAGTTTCGGTCGAATTAATTATGCTGCGTTTCATTCCCGCGCAACCGGAAACGGTAGCAAGAAAGGTTCACAGGACATACCGTCCGGATTTGATCGGAAGAACGTCCATTCGAATTTGTGACCTCCGCAAGCGGAGCTTGTAGGAAGGAGTTCGATAAAATCAAGGCAAAACTCCAAGAGTAACTATTGACTAGAAGTTTTCCAGTTACCGTAATTACGGATTTGCGAAATTTAACTACGAGTAGCTAGTAGTTAAACAAGTTTGCGAATTGATTTACCAACGGATTTCTAAAGCCCTTCTCGCTCTTATTTCCTAGATAATCCAACTGTATCAACAGATTATACAACATAGAAAATCTTTCCAATTTATTCTACTTATCCGAGTTCTGTTGATTCAAGGTCTGGTTCAAGGTCAGATCTATTTATCCAAAATCCTGCTCAAAGGACCATAAACGAAAATACCGAAGAAGATACATTAATTCATAACGTAACCATTAATTCTTAAATCGACTTGCATTAAAATTGTGCATGGTCCTTCGAGCAGGATTCTGTGAATCATTTAGTGCTTAGCTATCAACAGAAAATGTACTCTCAACAATAGTAGCAGCAATTGTATTTTAAATGAAATTAATTTTTTGATGAATTCAATGTTGGTCATTCAAATGGCTGTTTGATAAATGGCGAACCCATGAAATGAAAAACATTGTAATTTCCAGCAATAACGAAAAATTGGTTCGATTTCTAACGTTTCAAATAAAAAATAATAGGGCACGAATGAATAGGAAGCAGAACATAATAAATCATGAGGGAAAAAAGATGGAGGATGCAAAACTGATGCGGCCATATCATTTATATTTTGTATCAATCTGCGATGAGATAGTGATATCTTTACCCGAAATCGCCCCCTCACCATCGCCACCATCCCCCACCGTTTCCTGACCCGATCCTTTTTCTCCACACGAGGGTAATGATAAATGGGACAATACATTTTGCTCGGGCGCAAGGTTGTCAGGAGATACAGGTTCTTGATAACGAAACGTTAAACGCATCAAAACTAGGAAAGTTACCCCCAGAATTTTCCGCATCCCTTTGTTTATTGACTAGCATATATACCGCTCAGATTAACAAAGAAAACTGCACTATACCGTTTGTAAATTTTTCACCTGGATTCTTACTATTAAAAGAAAGCTTGAAAATTGTTTTTGTTTATTCAAAATACTCCTATTCTGCATCTCCACACTCTTTACAATCCAGGGTATCGATTGGTATTGTGTTTAAATGATGCGTCGTTGATAGTTTCTATAATATCGTCGCAAAAATATTATATTATCATCAGGGATGACGCACAGTTCACTTGACTGAGATGTCATCGAAACGTCATCAAATATTATATATAAGTTATGTGTTGACACGTATAGAAACCGCTGACATCGCACTTGGAGACAAGATTATGCTGACACCGCACCTGGAGACAAGATTATGTCTATGGATACAGTTACATTCCAACACCTGCAAAAATGCTAACGCTGCATTAGATAAAATTAGTCTATATAACCCGTCATTTGTCCTTAGTAATTAAGTATTTTTCTCGACTTCGTACAGTAAGCATCGTCCCTACAAACAAATAAATTGGTTACAAATCAAAGGTAGTCAAAATTTCTACTTTTGAAAAACACCACCGCTCTGCAGTGATTTGTAATTTATACAAGGTATAGAAATAATGGTCTATGAAAAATAATTTAAAATAAATGGTACAAGTATACCCAATAAAGAACTTTTATTGAATATAAAACTAACAAATTGCTATTGTGGATGCTACAAAATTGTACGGTTGAGCACTTCTGTGATAGCAAATTTTGCGAATTTTTTTATTTTTGCGGCGATAATAAATCCTGTATCGCGACTACTAACAATCTTTATGACACAATGCATGCTATTAATTTTTACTATTAATAATGTAATTAGTGTTTTTGGTATGCATAAAGTTGAGCATGCAATTCTGACTGAGATGTTATCAAAAATGTGACGCAGGTATCATGTTATGTATAAAGTCTTAATAATAAAAACTTAATTTTTGGCGTTGGAAATTATACGCACTGCGCCAGAAAATTATCATGTCTCTCTTCGTATTTATCATGGTACAAAAAAATAGTACACGTAATACTAAATTCAGCTGCATCGCAACAAAAAGTTCTAGTCATTTGCACAACACTCGCGCAGAAATTAATTGAAAATTACGCCATATTTACATTATAAATACACTTTCCGTGCGCACACAACCCGCGCTGTTATTGCAGGACGTCTATGTAACCAGAAGTTATATAGAAAACAGAAATCTGTATTGTGTTTGTTTGTGCCATCGGCGATAGAATGTGTAGTAGCCGCATCAAACATCGCAAGCATTCATTTCAAAGGATAAATAAAATACTGCATGGTATAAGGCATATTTGTAATACCTGATAGGAAAAAAATCATGTCTAAAGACTCACGAAGATACCAGGAATTCTTTACGAAATATTGCATTTCAAGGTTACATTTTTCCTACTTCTATAATTAGAAGCCAACATCCTTGTACTCAAGGTCAAGACCTAATCAAGGATCAAGATCAACGCAACCTTAACCTTGAACTCGAAGCTCCAAGAGGAGGCTCTACAATTGACTTATTGGTCAAGGTCAATGCGGAACTTGACCTTGAATTCTAAGCTCAGGTCTAAGGAAACTCAAGATCGGTTCAAGCAACAGCTTCCAGAAGATTTTAAAATAATATAAATAAGTTTACTTTTACTAGGTGTTGGCCATTTGCCTGCTTTTCTGACAAATAATAATAATAATTGATTATTTATATGTAAATTAACTTGCCAGTTGATGTCTAACCATAATAGATTATTACATTTTTACGATTTAATTTTTTGGTGAAAGCTCGGACATGGAACATTTGCGTGATTTAATTGAACGATTTGGTGTAAGAATATTAAGGATTCACGATGGTGAATTCCATTATTTCACCAAAAAATTAAATCGTAAAAATGTAATAATCTAATAATAATAATCTCTATTGCGTATATATAACAAATGATATAAATAACAATGCCGAATAACTGTGAATGTTTTCAGGTGTGTGCTCATCTTAAGTCTCGCTCTTTATTTTTGTAGATCCAATACCTAATAATGTTATACTAACTAATAATAATAATAATACTAATATTGGTCAGAATCTGCTGCGACTAATAGAACTGTCGTATTCGAAAATCAAATATGTTCAACGAGTGACCTTGAAAATATTGCGACATTATGTTCAAGGTCGATACCTAGTTCAAGGTCAAGGTCACTAATTTTTCAGTAAATACTTACCATTTTACATTAATAGACAATGCATTAGGTCCAAAAATCAACAAGAAAAAAATTAGATTTACAGAACATTAAGTGGTATATATAAGTGATAAGATCATGATTTCGATTTATGTTGTTAGAAATAAGATTATAATTAATTTCGCCTTTTATCTATTACCAATATTTCCTGTGCAAATTCGAATCGGTAATTGTGTTAAATGCTGAATTTTTTAGATTGAATTTGAGAGATTTATGGTCCTTCGAGCCGGATTAATATGGTTATAGTAGTAAGTCAAAATTTAACCTGCGCGCAGAGTTTATTCGTGGTCCTTCGAGTCGGATGGATTCTATAAATCCCACAATGCTTAGCTACAAAGACTATGCCACATTAAAGTATGTTTTAACTCATGATTCATTATCGATCGCTTATAATGAAAATGGCATATGTTAGTAATAAAATATACGTATCTGATTCTATTAGAATCTCTACAAAAGCTATTTCTAATTGATATTATATATAATAAAACTATATTAATTTTTTGATTGATATCATACATACTATAAATCAATCAACAGTAATCTTATCTTAAACTATACTATGTTGGTAAGATGTATCAGAGTTTATCAAATTTCTTGAACTTACATACTATTTATAGTACGTATGCTGTCAATTATTAGAGACGTATATTTTATTAGTTACTAACATAATAACCATCCGGCTATAACGGAAAACAAACATGAATCAAGAAAATGTCATAGTTATGTCACATGAACGTACTGGAAGTCGAGAATTTATAGAAACCTTTCCTAGAGTCGTTTTTTATAGCACCTTTGTCTTTGGTTGTTTGTGTATCGCCGATATTGCTTCTGTAATTTCGCAATATCCACAAGCTTTGAAGTGACTCCTCACTTAGAACCCACATTCGTTCCTGTTATTTGATTTATGATAATAATGTTTGCCGCTTATTTCGCCGAGTAAAACGTATTTGTCGTAAAAAGAAAAAGAAAAATAGATCCCCTGGAGTGGAAATAACTAATCTACGGTCGTAAAATAGGTTAATTATACTCATAAAGTGCTGGGAAGGCAGAGAGGGGCTGATCTTCCCCTCAAGAAATTTTAATAACAAAACCGCAGCTCAGAGACAACAAAGGTATTTAATCTCCGTCGAGAGCCGCATTAAAATTATATTCAAAACCCTGCTAATTTTTCGATGAAAACGTATTTTTATGATGTGCGAATTTAACAATGCAAATGTACTACCATTGTAAAGTTTATCCTCGATACATGACAAAGTAATTATGGCCGTATCGCTCGCCTTTCATATCCATCAAAACCAAAACAAGTGGCCAACAGAGCGGGCCGAATAATTGTTCTACACCTAGTGCGAAATCCGGAAAATCAACGACCGGATTTAGCTTTTAAAATTAATTACTTTAATAACGCGTTTGGTTGTGTCACCTACGAGCCGTACGACCGCATCCCATCCACTTAAATTTAATATCGGAATATTCCCCGTGACGTTAGATGAAACTTAATTTTGGCCCCCGCTGTACTGCGAATGTGTAAAACTGCACGTATATACGCGAAAAGTTCGTATTCATGAAATTCCGAAACTCGCCGAAAGCCCGGCTTGAATTCCTTTATTTAATATGAAAATCTTATTTTTATTTAAAAAGAACTACCAAGACAGAAACTCCTGTCTTCCCGTCGCCAAATATTCCATTTCATTCATTTCCTTTTTTTTATTGCCCGCACAACATTTCCACGCACGTCACTCGAACAATTTTAAATCTCACGTTTCAAGTAACCTTTAGTACAGTAATGGTTTTCAATGTTTAAGCGAATAGAAAAATCACCAAAAATTTGAAAAATGTTATCCAAAAAAAGAGTCAGTAATAATTCGCTTGTAATAATTGACTATAAAACTGAATAAAATTCCTACACTAATTGCTTTGAAAATATTTCTAACTTTTTACCCACCAGGTGAAAAAGTATGGGCGTTGGTATAGGGCCAGGGTCGTTATTAAATATTTTATTCTTGATCCGATTTATCGTATAGGACAATTAGAAGGAATTAATATTTATAATGAAGTCGCCAAATATTAAATTTCATTAATTTCCTTTTCTTATTGCCCGCACAACGTTTCCACGCACGTCACTCAAACAATTTTAAATCTTACGTTTCAAGTAACCTTTAGTCTAATAAGGGTTTTCAATGTTTAAGCGAATAGAAAAATCACAAAAAATATGAAAAATGTTATCCAAAAAAGAGTTAGTAATAATTCGCTTGTAGTAATTGATCATAAAACTGAATAAAATTCCTACCGTAATTGCTTGAAAACTATTTCTAACTTTTAACCCACTAGGTGAAAACGTATGGGCGCAGGTATGGGGCCAGGGTCGTTATTAAATATTTATTTTTGATCCGATTGATCGTATAGGACAATTAGAAGGAATTAATATTTATAATGAACTCGCCAAGTATTCCATTTCATTCATTTCCTTTTCTTATTGAACGCACAACGTTTCCACGCACGTCACTCAAACAATTTTAAATCACACGTTTCAAGTAACCTTTGGTCTAATAAGGGTTTTCAATGTTTAAGCGAATAGAAAAATCACCAAAAATTTGAAAAATGTTATCCAAAAAAGAGTGAGTAATAATTCGCTTGTAGTAATTGATCATAAAACTGAATAAAATTCCTACCGTAATTGCTTGGAAACTGTTTCTAACTTTTAACCCTTCAGGTGAAAAAAATATGGGCACAGGTATAGGGCCAGGGTCGTTATTAAATATTTATTTTTGATCCGATTGATCGTATAGGACAATTTGACGGAATTAATATTTATAATGAAGTCGCCAAATATTCCATTGCATTCATTTCCTTTTTTTATTGCCCGCACAACATTTCCACGCACGTCACTCAAACAATATCAAATCTCACGTTTCAAGTAACCTTTAGTGTAAGAAGGGTTTTCAATGTTTAAGCGAATAGAAAAATCACCAAAAATTTGAAAAATGTTATCCAAAAAAAGAGTGAGTAATAATTCGCTTGTAATAATTGATCATAAAATTGAATAAAATTCCTACCGTAATTGCTTGAAAACTATTTCTAACTTTTTACCCACCAGGTGAAAAAGTATGGGCGCAGGTATAGGGCCAGGGTCGTTATTAAATATTTCATTCTTGATCCGATTGATCGTATAGAACAATTAGAAAGAATTGATATTTATAAAGAAGTCGCCAAATATTCCATTTCATTCATTTCCTTTTTTTATTACCCTCACAACATTTCCACGGACGTCACTCAAACAATTTTAAATCTCACGTTTCAAGTAACCTTTAGTATAATAAGGGTTTTCAATGCTCAAGCGAATAGAAAAATCACCAAAAATTTTAAAAATGTTATCCAAAAAAAGAGTGAGTAATAATTCGCTTGTAATAATTGATCATAAAATTGAATAAAATTCCTACCGTAATTGCTTGTAAACTATTTCTAACTTTTTACCCAGCAGGTGAAAAAGTTGGAGCGCAGGTATAGGGCCATGGTCGTTATTAAATATTTTATTCTTGATCCGATTGATCGTATAGGACAATTAGAAGGAATTAATATTTATAATGAAGTCGACAAATATTCCATTTCATTCATTTCCTTTTTTATTACCCCCACAATATTTCCACTCACGTCACTCAAACAATTTTAAATCTCACGTTTCAAGTAACCTTTAGTATAATAAGGGTTTTCAATGTTTAAGCGAATAGAAAAATCACCAAAAATTTGAAAAATGTTATCCAAAAAAAGAGTGAGTAATAACTCGCTTGTAATAATTGATCATAAAACTGAATAAAATTCCTACCGTAATTGCTTCAAAACTATTTCTAACTTTTTACCCCCCAGGTGAAAAAGTATGGGCGCAGGTATAGGGCCAGGGTCGTTATTAAATATTGTATTCTTGATCCGATTGATCGTATAGGACAATTACAAGGAATTAATATTTATAATGAAGGATTAGCTTAGCCGAGAAAGGAAACGTCGATACCAGCTCTATAGGGTGGGCGTTAATAAAAGTGAATAGTTGCTGAATAGGTATCGAAGAAGGCGATGCCACGTAAATCATAGGTCCAAGGCATAATTCGCTATCTCTTCTTTTTGCCATTGGCCGTAGTAAACGTTCCAGTTGCGCTCCTGCTGGTGTATCTGTGCATAATATTTATACAGGGTAGGGAAGTTGAACAACAGCCAGTGGTTCCCTCTAGTTCACGGTATCTAACCAAATTTATTGGGTCCGTATAACTTGAACTAAATGGCTGTTTCGAAAGTTCCGTGAGTACGGAACCCTTAAATTGTGTATATAAGCCTAATTAACTTTTTCCCTGTGCGATGTAACAATCCGTTCCCGCTCTTTTTTACGGTACGCCGCTTCCCGACCGATGTTCCACCTCCTCTACGTCACCCCTGCTTAAAATTAGATTTATTTGTAGCTGCTAACTTATGATCTGGTTTTTCCCCTAATTTCACTCAAAATTCCCAGTTTGATTGTTACAATCATTCTCAGCTGAAGAGTGATGAAAAATTGTTGCTGGTGTTTCAAACTTTATGAATACATTTTACATGGCGAATGACTCTTGCATCATGCCTTTTCAACTACTTTTCTTTATTATTTTCTATTTCCCCCTACTTTCTATTGTCAGTATTTTCACCTTCGCCTTGGTCTACTTTGTAACAGTTTCTATCCTGTTATTATCCTTAATTGCATTTTCTCATCTATGTATTTACGTTGTTAAACATGTTATTTCCAGTCATCACATGTGTTTAAAACTGTAATTATTAATGAACTGGTCTTATTAAACTTAAATAATATCGATTTCTGGAGGATGCAGTCGGAAATAGTTACACAGAAATACATTACTCACATGAAGAAAAATAGCAGCCTCAAGTTGGGTAGCGTTGATAATAAACTAAAATATGAAGAGTTTAGAGTTTTTTCTAAAAAAAGATGGGAAATGAAATTGTAGTTTTTCCAATAACATCAATGCTTATAGTTTTTAACACACAATTTTATGTAGATTCTAAAAATATATTTTATTGTAAAATGTTGAAAACTAAAATAAAGTTTTAGGTTAAGTACCGCTACCCTACATGCAATTTTCATGAAAGCTTATTGTGATCTGATTATATAATCACTAGCTCATATGCAAAATCTAGTTTTAATTAGTCTACTATGACAAGAGCTACAGCAACCACGGACGGACAACCGGAGGGACGGACAAATCTTGAAAATAGAACGATATATGAAATATATCGCCAATATACGCGCACGACTTATGAAATATTAAAAATCTTATAACGATATCCCAAAAATCTATACAGTTCTATGCCATTCCAATAAAGCTTAGTAAAACACCTGAGGTCGAATTAATTTTGAACTCGATTCGTAACTGTCAGATTAAACACGTTCAGGGCAGAATTGTTCAGTGGTACTCTTTTAATATCCTCGGGCTGTTTCGAAAACGCTTAATTTGTTAACTAAAACGAAGTTACAATTAGCGAAATTCTATAGCAAACCCGTTAAAGACAAAATCGAAATCTTAAAGTATCGCAATTTCTTTCACGACACGTAATCGCGCGGTCGTGTTATAGTTTTCCAATAAAAAATCTGATTGCTCATGCACAATCTCTATATTCGATAATAGTATCAAATTATGAAGAATTCAATGTAATGCAACTTTTATTTGAAAAAAAAATTTCTAAAAAAAAAAAATAACAGTGTCAGAATAAATACGCTTCATGGGCCATAAGATTGAGTTTTTTCCAATAATGCTTATAACTCGAAAATCGTTAATTTTAAGCATGTACTATCCTAATAGTTTTTAACTCACAATTTTATGTAGATTTCAAAAATATAGGTTATTGCAAAATTTTGAAAAAAAAATTAAAAAGGCTTTAGGTTAAGTACTGCAACCCTACGTACGATTTTCTTTAGAAGCTTATTATGATCTATTTATATAATGACTAACTCACATGCAAAATCTAGTTTTGATTAGTCTACTATGACAAAAGCTAGAGCAAACACGGACGGACAAGGGGACGGACGGACAATCGGATGGACGGACAAATCGACATGGATTTTTTTTGCCAATACACAATACTATCTCTTTATACCCATCGACAAGGAAAAGTAAAAATATGTTTCATAAACATATAGGAACAATAATTAACTTCTCCACGATCTTATAGTTCACCTTCGTCTTGGTCTAGTTTGAATAGGTTTCATGTTCTACAATTATTCTTAATTGCATTTTCCGTTGTTAAACATGTTATTTTCATTTAATCTGTACTAAGTAGTTAACAAGTCGTGTTGTTAGCATGATATGTATTTAAAACTGTAATTAATCTTGGGATAAAGCTTACGAAAAAGTACGCAAGGGAAAAAGTGAAATATAGACAGGGTGTTGTTGCTCGGTTCATTGTGTGTATGGAACGTGTTCTGTATATCTAGCTAGGGGTAATTTCTGTAATTTATGGAGTGCATTTCTTAAAACGAGCCCCTTACCAGTAAATTCACAGAATGTAAAATATCGTTTTAATTATGGAGATGCCACGAACACTCCGCGAGCTACGAAAAGAACCGGAAAGAAGTGAAATTCCCCTTTAAAGATAATTAAAAGGACCAATTGAAAACAGTGGACACGTTTTAAGATATTTCTTTTACATAAAAAGTCCTTCTCCAAGATTGAAAGGAAAATCGATTGAATGAACGCCGGAATTATTTTTGTTTGTTTCGGTTCCTTTTTTAACCGCCCCCATTGTCTTAACCCCTTCAATCAACCTCGTATCGGAGAACTCGAATATCGACTATTGGGCGTTTTATTGCGGGGGTTGGACGCACTGCAATAACTAACCGATCCGTGCCTTTTGTCATAACCCAACTGTTAAATTGTACAATCGCTCGACATTTTGAGTTTACGAATGCGCCGCACAGATAAGGGATAACTACTATAATAAATTGTGTTTTAACGACAGATTTATTTTTTAAATTTAGTTTATCGGACGGCGCGATAGTTTTCCTCATTTCGTTAACGTTATTTTCAAATTTAATCAGGGCTATCATCTTCAAAATCGACGTATGTCGACCAATACTTGATGTTATGGAAAATCTTCATCGTAAAGATAGATTTATTAATTCGTACTGCTGTAAAAACTACTTCTTTTTTTAAATTCTGTCGTTTTAAATTATTTAAAATTTTATTAAAAATAATCCTCGTTTCAATCAAAGCTGTATTAAAAATAAATTAATTTAAAATTGATATTGCGACCATGTAATATGATTATTAGCGTCAGACGTAGAGAGAAGAACCTTTGTTCTCTTTAATAGTGATGGATTATCCAGGGGCTCGAGAGGATTGTTCCAAGCTGGCGAAAAAGCCGTCATCAGGTTCTGACTGTTTACAATTCGAGGTCCTTTCTCTGTCCTATCTTATGTACAAATGGGTTTTACCCTCGCCGGCTCAATTAACGACAGCTAAAAGTGATGTTCCATTCTTATATTTACAAAGCGGCTCCCGTGTCAAACCGGCTTTGGCATCCCTTGAAACGTAACCTCGTTGAACCGAATGTACGCAACGCGAAGTCCTTTTCGTTCGCTGCTGTCGTTTAATGAGAACATCTTTTTATGTTTACTCTCTGAACGTCCTGTGTCATTTAAATTCCGCACAAAAGGCATTTCGGTATCTTATAATTAAATTTCTTCGGAAAAAAAAATCTCACCCTTTGACTTCATGAAGACGATAGCGAAAATGGAAGGGTACGAAAGATGCGCTGAATTAAAGGTAAAAGTAATTAATCACGAATTAAAGACAAGGGAAACAATCACAATGACAAGGCTATAGACAAGAGGATGAATTTCGTGGGCAGACCACCACGTAGCTTAACTAGAACAGCAACCTTCTGGAAAAGGTTGTGGGTTCGAGTCTCGCTGGTAGACAATTAGACTCCTTATTTTTTTGTAGGAAAATGTAAGATAAGCTGAAATAGATTATATAGATTGAAATTAACTTAAGATTATTGAATCAATGGAATCAACAATCATTCGGCAAGGAAATAGCGAAGACTCAAAAACTCAAGAGCATCACAGCTAGCTCCACATGGCAATAGTGGAAGACAGTGAAATGAAAAGACAAATCTAGGTTAATGATGTTTTAATCAAAAAGTCATGGGGAAAGTCCTTAGATTCAATTCAATTATACACGTAATTTAATATAAAAATGATATATTATTTAGTAGCCACTATGCTATATTGGGAGTTGTTAACGACAAAGATTATTAATTATTCATTAATCTGAAAAATACTTAGAGTAAGAAGTTAATACCATTAACGTAATGCTCTTCAAATGCATTTTATTTCGTTTTGTTTTGTGAACAATACAATTTCAGTTTCAAGAATGCAAGCATACAGCGAATTAAGAAAGCGTTTTTAAATAATGATGTAAGGTCACCTATAATTTCCATTAATACAAGTTATTGATCGACTTTAGCCATACAGGCACAGTTGAGTGACTTGCAGGATACTAGTGATGAATGTGGAAATCTATTATTATAATTATTTATATGTAACATTCTTTGAAAATGTAATTATTGAAATTAAAAACTACGCGGTTATATACGAAAAGTAAATTAATTGAATCTAAAACTGAAATAAAAATGTTAAAGTTAAATAATAGGTAGGATGAGAACATTTAAAGTTGTTAAAGTTTTTAAAAATGTCACAGATTAAAATTTTATGCTAAAAGATGTTAAATTATTAGTTTCCGGAAAAATGGATTTAAAATTGTTAGTGCAGCTGCATATGCATTATTTATATTTATATATCATTAAGATTATTCAAGAATGCAAGTATAAAATGACTTAAGAAAGTGTTTTAAAATAATGATTAAAATATTATTGAATCGGGAAATTGAATTGTCATTTTCAACATCGATTTCAAAATCAATTATTTTATTGTGTTTCATTGATCCATGCCATGTGGTTACAACAGTTTTAGGATGTCTTTGAAATACCTCTCGGATAAATTTACCTTAGAATCATTGAAAATGTAAGTATTGAAATTAACGCGGTTATATACGAAAAATAAATTAATTAAATCTGAAACTAAAATATTAGTTTGCGGAAAAATGTATTTAAAATTGTTAGTGCAGCTGCATATGACATTATTTAAATTATATAGCATTACGATTTTTCATTATTCAAGAATGTAAAAATAAATTGAATTAAGAAAGTGTTTTAAAATAATTATGAATTAAATGTGTTTTAAAATAAATTATTGAATCGGGAAATTGAATTATTGATCCATGTCATGTGGTTACAACAGTTTTAGGATGTCTTTGAAATACCTCCCGGATAAATTTACCTTAGGATGTCGTATCGGACTGAACGACGGAAATATGTTCTTCCTACGAAGGTAGTGTATAAATTTCACGTTATTAAAATACGTCGCGTTGTGCATTAATATACGACGTAGCTTACAAAGTCATTTCATCGTGACAAAATTCATCCGGGAAGCGGTTTAACTAATTTAGAAAAATTATCAACAGTTAGTATATTTAATAATAGGATATTATTTCAGTAATGAGTGGGTTTTACAGCAGCACAAATTATAATAAGGCAATTTCGTGTTATGTTCAAGTACATATTACAAAATTTTAAATTTCATTTGGAAACCTATAGTGGAAAATCAATATCTGCGAAGATATAGGAACATGATCTACGTGACAACTGGCTATAGTTGTCAGGTAGATGGTAGATGGAGCTGAAACGTGATAGGAGGTTAGTTTTCGGTCGATATCTGTCATTTTCGACGAATTAAACCAGTTGGCATTTCGAGATGACGTCATAGCTGATTCGATATAAGTTGCAACATCAAATTAAACTTTGTTACGCTCATTTGGAGTACTTTTATTAATAGGCGTCGCTGGTTTGACAACAATCTTGCTAGGATTAATTGAGAGAGACGGTAGGATAATTTGTAGATGGTGGAGAACGGTGTGGAAGTCTAATTGAATATCGCAGTGGCAGGCGCCAGCTGAAAAGATTCGTTATGTAGACTCCGCACACGAAGTTTCACCTTTCTCAGCTCGATCAGTGTTCAACACCTATTTAACCAACGGCTTGCCCTGTCGACGTACGTTTTATGTTTGCAACTTTGCAAGCAGCCGGCTTTTCCTTCGCGGGTAACCCGCGATGGTAACCCATCACCTCCCGAGGCAAAATATCAGAATAAGTTCCGAAATCCCTTAGGAGAATATCTATTCTTAGTGTAGCGAGTCTCCGCCACCATCCTCTTGTTATGCCTCTTTAAGTAAATCTGCACCAATCAAAAATTTAATTAATCGTGAAGACTCACGACTTATGAAATATTAAAAATCTTATAAATCTTACAACAAAATCCCAAATCTATACGGTTCCATGCCGTTCCAATACAGATCATTAAAACACGTGAGGTCGAATTAATATTGAACTCGATGCGTAACTGTCAGATTAAACACGTTCAGGGCAGAATCGTTCAGTGGTACTTTTTGAATATCCTCGGGCTGTTTCGAAAACGCTTCATTTGTTAACTAAAAGGAAGTTACAATTAGCGAAATTCTATAGCAAACCCGTTAAAGACAAAATCGAAAACGACACGTAATCGTGCGGTTGTGTTGTTACAGTTTTCCAATAAAAAAATATGATTATCGTGAAAATTAATTGCTCAAGCACACCCTGTATATTCGAAAATAATGTCAAATTATGAAGAGTTCAATGTGATGCAACTTTTATTTGAAACACTATTTTCTAAAAAAAACAATCACAGTTTCAGAATAAATACGCTTCATAGGCCATAAGTTTGTGTTTTTTTCTAATAATACTTATATCTCGAGAACCGTTCATTCTAAGCATGTACTATCCTAATAGTTTTTAACTCACAACTTTATGTGGATTTCAAAAATATACTTTATTACAAAATGTTGAAAAATAAATAAAAAGTTTTTAGGTTAAGTACCACAACCCTACATACGATTTTCATGAGAAGCTTATTGTGATCAAATTGTATAATGACTAACTCATATGCAAAATCTAGTTTTTATTAGTATACTATGACAAAAGCTAAAGCGACCATGGACGGACGGACAACCAGAGGGACGGACAAACCTTTCAAAATACTATATATCGACTATCATGATAGTTTTTAACTCATAATTTTATGTAGATTTCAAAAATAAATGTTATTGCAAAATATTGAAAAAATGAAAAAGTCTAATATTATAAGGTCTCCATAATCGCTAGCTTATATGGAGAATCTAGTTTTTGTTAGTCCGGACGAACAGACCAACCTTTGAAAATTATCTCTTATTACTATCTCTTTATACTTATCTGCAAAAAAAGTAAAAATACGTTTTACAAACATATAAAAATAACAATTCTATGAAAAATGGTTGGAACGATTTTCATGAGAAGCTTATTTTGATCAAATTATATAACGACTAACTCATATGCAAAATCTAGTTTTTAATAGTCTACTACGACAAAAGCTACAGCGACCATGGACGGACGGACAACCAGAAGGACGGACAAACCTTTAAAAATACTATATATCGACTATCATGCAAGTTTTTAACTCATAATTTTATGTAGATTTCAAAAATAAATTTTATTGCAAAATATTGAAAAAAATGTAAAAGTCTAATATTATAAGGTCTCCATATAATCGCTGGCTTATACGGAGAATCTAGTTTTGATTAGTTCGGACGAGCGGACCAACCTTTGAAGATTATCTCTTACTACTATCTCTATATACCTATCCGTAATGGAAAGTAAAAATACGTTTTACAAACATATGAAAATAACAAGTCTACGAAAAATGGTTGGAACGAAGTGGTTTCTTTATAAACTTACAGGCGATAGAATCTATACGTTTTAATACACTTCGAACTTTCGCAAGTTCACAACTAACTGGGTATGGTCGATGTTCACTTTAAAATCTAAATTGATTTCGAAGTGAAATTCTAAATCGCAAAAATCTATAGCTAAAATTCTATAACAAACCTGTTAAAGTGATAATTAATGGCTCATCAACAGCTGTTGATTTTAATTTTGTTGAAAACTAATATTGTAAGGTCTCCATATAACCGCTGGCTTATATGGAGAATCTAGTTTTTGTTAGTCCAGACGAACAGACCAACCAAATTATCTCTTATTACTACCTTTTTATACCTATCCGCAAGAAAAAGTAAAAATATGTTTTACAAACATATAAAAATAACAATTCTATGAAAAATGGTTGGAACGACGTGGTTTCCTTATATACATACAGGCGATTGGATCTGTAGGTCTTAATACGCTTCAAACTTTCGCAAGTTAACAACTAACTGAGCATACTCGATGTTCACTTTAAAGTCTAAATCGATTTCGAGGTGAAATTCGAAATTGCAAAAATCTATAGCAGAAATTCTATAACAAATCTGTTAAAGGCAAAATCGAAATTTTAACGTATCGCAATTTCTTTAACAACACGTAATCGTACGGTTACGTATTCTTAAAGAAACGACGTGCATCAGATAAGAAAAGCGTGGTTTATGCAGGAAATTGTCGGGCGTCTACGATTGTCTGTCTTGCTGCCTTCTTGCTACCAAATTGGGTATTAACATGCATAAATTAAGATATCCAAATAGGGAATTTTTCATACCGAGCAACAAAAATCGTTTTATTCTTCGTCCATTGAACACCACTAAGAAGGAAATTACACTTAACTGTTCATTTAAATTTCTTCGATTCTTTTTGTGCCTTGATTTTTTTTCTAGAAAATTCTACATTTAACACAAAATTTTCAAATTAATTTATGAGAGAGCATATACTATCCTAATAGTTTTAAAATCACAATTTTATGTAGATTTCAAAAATATATTTTATTGTAAAATTTTTAAAAGAAATTTTAAAAGTATTTAGGTTAAGTACCACAACCATACATACGATTTTCATGAAAAGCTTAGTGTGATCTAATTATATAATCTACAGCACAAATTCTATAACAAACCTGTTAAAGTGATAATTAATTGCTCATCCAGACCCTGTATATTCAAAAAT
>JAWQRL010000029.1:0-10372 GCA_033557495.1 Thyregis relictus | reverse complement strand
ACTACCCCCTTAAGGATGTAATAGCCGAATTATATTATATCTTATGCGAACTGCATTGAAGATGCATAAATAAAGATAAGATGGATAAATACAGATTTTTGGAGAAAAACAAATATTTCGTGTATTTTCTTATCATACCTACTTTTAATGGAAGACTCGTCCAAACTACCTCTACTCTTTAACAACTGCACTTAGTCCTTGACTCCGTAATATTCAAATGAGCCAATCAGTGTTGCGGCCAAGTGAGAATGGCCATGTTAATTCAGGGAATTCCGGGACCTCGCCAGGATACCAAGCAATTCCGCCATCCATCGCTGTGAAAACAAAGCCGTTTCGTCTGGCTCTTCTATCAAAGACATGCAGATGTGCGGCTAACCCCCAAACCCCAAAATAAAACAGATGAAATATTCGGAAACAACAGCATGGTTTTTACGCTAACTTCAACAATATAATAAATTTAAAATAATATATGCTATTGTGAAACATATCCATGAAATACCAGAAGTTATTTGAGAAATCGCACATCCATTTCCCCGGCAATAGTCAATCTCGTCCTGTAGCTATTCCTGCAGGGAGGTGTGTTACCAAACCCGCCCAACACTCCTTTGATCTCTTTGATTGCTCCCTGTGCGGCACGTATCGGGTGAACTCTCCAAGGGATCGCTCCCAACTTTAAGATTAACCATAGGGCCAGACAGAGACATCCACACCTCAATATTATCGACGAGACCGTCTATTTCATATCAGAATTTCTCCCTTGCTTACGGCGGGCGAGGCTGTACAAAAGTGAAATAAAGTTTGAAAGAAGAAGATAATATTTTTACAGGGTCATATACAGAGGTTATCAATTTTAACTGCCATTGTCACATATGGATCATAATATCTCAAGTAGATTGAATTAGTGCAATTGAAATTAAAAAAGTTTTTTGTCAGTTGATGTGTGTATAATACATGAAACTAATCCAAATAAAACCTGCTATCGATTGGTATAGAAATAAATAAATGTCGCCTTTTAAAAAACCGAAGCTAACGTTTATACAAATACAAACCGTATTTTATTAAATTTTAAATAGTAAATAACAAATAAAACAACTAATATTCTCCGAAAGCTCCGATCATGTATTTTGAGGAGCGATTCTACATAAGAATAGAGGAAAAAGTTTCTGTGAATATTAAAAGAATGGCAGATTTTTAATTTATATCTCCGAAACCATTTAAGCTGCATCTAAGCATATTAATTGAGATTTCCGTCCGAATACGAAATTAACTAATTAATAACTTTTTAATAACGAAGAAAATAAATTGACTTCCGAACAGGATTCGAACCTACAACGCCTGTTTTCATGACAAGTACAAAGAAGTAATTAATTACTTAATTTTACATCTAAGCAGTTTGCATTCGAAATACCATCTATAAAAGCTATAGTAAGAGCAAAATGTAAATTACGTATTTATATTTGGTTAGTAAAATTCGTAGGAAAATAGCAAATTTCTTCGAACTGCATCAGAAGTAAAAGCATTATATTCTATTATCGCACAAATTTATAATATAACACGCAGTATTTTAGGTTATATCCTGAAGGAATGGCTGATAAGTAGCACTCAGCATCCATTCCCATTTCCAGGGTTATGGTTATATGCATTGTGGTTAAGCATTAAAACGGTAAGGGATCTCGCAATTGCTCTAAAGCACTCGGATGTTATGCGGAACAGAAGGCAGCTTCAGGCTGTGTTCAGAGTCTAAACAAACTGTCCGGATTTGAGCAGACAACCCGAGACAACGGGGTAGGATTACCAAACAAATTTCGAATCGCTTGCGACGACTCGGTTGTACGTTTGGGCTTCAAACCTCAGCTTTAGAAAGGAAGAAGTATTTGCGATTTATATGAACAATCTACCAATCCAATGGGAGACGATTCAGACCAAAAATTTCATAAGTTATTGCAGAAACTACAAATACTATTAAAAAATATATAGTTTTCAATTGCAGTTTAAATATTAAACACTATAAATTTAATAATATTTTGAATGTGGTTTCGCAGCGTTATGCGAATTAGACAAAATGTGCATCTAGCAACAAACTCTGTCAACAGCTGCACCGCAAATTTCAATTTTGCAATCCAAACAAAGGATAAAAGTCGCCTCTAGGATGCGGCCTGTATAAACAGAACTTAAATTACGCCCTAACAATCTCCATCATACGCAGCCCAGAATAAATATTTTCCTACGCGACCACCAGACCGGTCCGTAACATTGCATTTCTAAAATCACTAAATTGCGATGGAAGATTTTATTAACAGAAGAATTGCCAAAAAAAAATTATAATTTAAAAAGTTATTAAAATTTGAAACATATTTTTGTAGCACACGTTTTATTCATTCTACTTTGGGAATCAATTGAGATGGTGGATTCAGAATAAGGATAAGCGAACTACTCACTTAATTATAGGAAATATTCCCAGAAAAATCTGCTACACAGAAGATTGATAAAGGAGATATGAAAGAAGATAGAAACCATCCTCTGTACTTTGCTATTTTACTATTTACTAAACTATATATTTTTAATTAAAAAGGGAATATGTTTAATAAAAAGTAATTCATTGCTTAATTTCAAATCTGGACGAAACTTCCACTGAAGGACAACAAATGCATACTATTATTAACTTACTGTAAAAGATAAACAAGAATCTTTCGAAAAAATTAAAGAAAGAGTTTTAATAAATATAACTAGCGTGATTCCCCAAAAATAAGACTCGGTCTTGTATTAATTTTGTGCTCAGAAAATGCACTCAGGTTTATTTTCGGGGTAGGGCTTAAAAATAATAAATGTCCTATGATAAAGTAAAAGGCGCAATCTTCGTGAGAACCTAGAAATATTCAAAGTAAACCTAAAAATATCGCGCAATAAGCATCCACGGAAATACTAGCTCCCACCCTATATTTCAACCCCTAAAAATTCTGTAAAAAAACAATAAAATTAAATAAAATTAAATAAATTAAAATGAATAAAATTACATTAAAAAAAAATTATAATCGTATTTTACTTTCTCTTAAAAATTAAACACAATTAAATAAATCTAAATAATATTAAATAAATAAAATAAATAAAATTAAATAAAATTAAATAAAATTAAATACAATTAATAAAATTAAATAAAATTAAATGAAATAAAATAAAATAAAAATTACATTTAAAAAAATTATAATCGTATTTTACTTTCTCTTAAAAATTAAACACAATTAAATAAATCTAAATAAAATTAAAAAAATAAAAAAATAAAAATTAAATCAAATTAAATAAAATTAAATAAAATTAAATAAGATTAAATAAAATTAAATAAAATTAAATAAAATTAAATAAAATTAAATAAAATTAAATAAAATTAAATGAAATAAAATAAAATAAAATAAACCAGTTCGTAATCATTTAATTTAATTTAATTTAATTTTATTTTATTTTATTTACTGTATTTATTTAGTTTTATTTAATTGTGTTTAATTTTTAAGACAAAATAAAATACGATTATAATATTTGCAAATGTAATATTATTTACTTCACTGTATTTAATTTCATTTAAATTTATTTATTCAATTTAATTTAATTTAATTCAATTTTATTTAATTTTATTTTATTTAACTGTATTTAACTTTATTTAAATTAATTTAATTCAATTTAATTTAATTTTATTAATTTTATTTATTTAATTTTATTTAGGTTTATTAAATTGTATTTAATTTGTAAGAGAAAATAAAATACGATTATAATTTTTTTAAATGTAATTTTATATATTTTATTTTATTTAGTTTTAATTAATTTCATTTAATTTTAGTTAATTTGATTTAATTTTATTTATTTAATTTAATTTAATTTTATTTAATTGTATTTCATTTCATTTAATTTTATAGAATTTTATTTAATTTAATTTTATTGGATTGTATTTTTTTTATTTTTTTATTATTATTTTTTTTTTATATTATTTTTTTTTATTGTATTTAATTTTATTTAATTTAATTTTATTTAACTGTATATAACTTTATTTAAATTAATTTATTCAATTTGAATTAGTTTAATTCAATTTAAATTAATTTTATTTGGTTTTATTAAATTGTATTTAATTTGTAAGAGAAAGTAAAATACGATTATCATTTTTTTTAATGTAATTTTATTTATTTTATTTTATTTAGTTTTATTTAATTTTATTTAATTGTACCTATTTAATTTTATTTAAATTAATTTCATTCAATTTGATTTTATTTGATTTTATTTGATTTTATTTCCTTTTATTTGAATTTATTTATATTTTATCTCATTTTATTTGATTTTATTTGATTTCATTTGATTTTATTTGATATTATTTGATTTTATTTGATTTTATTTGATTTTACTTGATTTTATTTGATTTTATTTAACCACCCTTAAAGTCGCGGTACGGTTATTTCATTATTTTCCCGGAAACACGGTAACTCGCAAAAATAAAAGTAAAAGAAAATTCAAGTAAAGATTCTGCGAAATTTAATCGCCAAGCAAAAATAGTTTCACACCAGAATTTCACTGCAACAAAATAATAAATATGAAATTCTACACATGTGCTTCAGCTTGCATTATATGAAAGCTTTCACACTTTTATTGAAGTTAATTATTAATCAGATTTCTTTGCAGAAACCGGACTTTAATGTTATTTTACATGTAAAATTAATGCTTTAACCTTATTTATGTTCTATTTCAATTGCTGTAAACCTATTTATCGCTTCTGCGTTATGTCATTTGCAATACCTAAACAAATAGATGACAATAAATATAAATTACCCAATGAATATCGTTCGATTAACAAGAGCAACCAATTCGATGTAGAATTGATTGACGACAGCCATAAGTCGAAGCGTCAGTTGATTAACAACGAGCTTTTGTTAAGCCCCACGTTTGGATTATAATGAAAACGGAGCTGTGTTCCTTGATTATTTGTCCATCGTTAAATAACGATTCATTAATTATATCCGACAAATTTCGATCATCAAAGCGGGAACTATTGAAAATGATGGAAAGTTCCAGTCGAATCGGATGTCTATGATTAACGACAGCTTTGTTTGATACGTTCGATTGCAGCTTGTGGTTTTGATTGATTCGAAATAAATCAATTAATTAAATAAAGTGTTTGTATGATTTATGGTGAAAATGTAATGGGTAATATTGTTAATAATTTCGCTTAGTTATAATGAATTATACATAGCGACCAGACCATTAAATTAATTGTTACAATTCTCTGTTATGTTAAACATTATTATTACTATACTAAGGTGAAACAGTTGGTAACTTTTGGTGTAACTGCAATCGCGTTAAAGTTAAGGTCGCTTAATATTCTCCGGCCCCAGTTGGGGACACTTTGAACTCTCGTACTGAAAGATACAATTAATAAGTTTGTTCAGAATTGAACACAGATTGCATTTATGCCCCTTTTTGTTATTGAATATGTACGATTTTAATGGCGTGGTTTCCTCGGAAGGGGGCGGAGATGGATAAAAAAGAAACTCCGCTTTTCTGGTGACTTTCCTTCTACAGTTTTATTTTTCCCCTGATTAGTGTCTGGGCGAATAAAAGCGGCGCTACCGGTGATAAATAACGAAGGCTCCTTTTCAATTTATCACGACCGTCTCCTTTAATTCCTTTTTCTTTGAGGCGCCACGAAAGCGGGAAAATTAAATGCCTCGCGCTATTTTTCTTAAAATTTAATTGCTACGGCTTTCCGAGGAATATCGCAGGATAAGGGAATAACGTTAACCTTTAAAGAGATACATTTTTCAGCGAAACATTATTACACGACATTTAAATGTCACCAGGTTAATATTTGCCCTTCTGGGCTTTTGTATGCTTCAAAATGTGAAGAGCTTTATGGCAATAAATTTATTTGGTTGGCATTTCGAAATAGTTATCATAAAATTTACTTGCATAAAAACAGAGGAGGTCGTAGATTTAATAAAAAATAAATAATTACTGAACAAAATAGTTTTACTTAATTTGAATACTTTCACTAGCAGCATTTTTATATAATTATTTTTATATTAATTAGTTTTGGTTATTATGAGTAAACTAAAATACAATTAATATAAAATTCATGTTACATCCCACCTCACGAAAAGCACTAATTGGCAAAATTGTTTTAACTCCAATATATTACCTAGTTATTAATTAAATTGTGAACCGGTGAACATTCATGCGAAGTTATACCGTACACCTAATATTAATTATTCTAAATTATTATACCTACCGAAGTTTTGTAATAAATTATTTTCTGAACGACGCCACGTTGCACTAAAGAGATATTTATTATCTTAGGGATTATTTGCTTTAGATATCCGCAAATTTATATGCAAATAAAATATGTAAAATAAAAATTATTCCATTTTCAAAAAGAAAAAAAACAAGTTATTTGTGATTGCATCTTATCTAATTGGATTAGTCATCTCAAGTCCACTTCGTATACAGATTAATATTATTTACCAGCATATTATCAGTTCATTAGTACTTTATTATTAATTAAGTTGAACTGGCGAATATTCAAGTAGTAAGTAGCTATTTTTATGAATGATATAAAATTAAAAACTATTAACTATAGTACACAATTTATAATTACCAACATAATTTTTGTGTAAGAAAAATATTTTTATAATTCTTTATAATTGATTCTCATGAGAATCTATAGACAGAAACGATATCTTTAGTATATAGTTTTTCATGAGAATCTATAGACTAAAAATCAATTATAAAGAATTATAAGAACATTCTTCTTTCACAAACATTATTATATAATAATAACTATTATATAATAACTTATATATAATAATAAACACAAAAAATATGTTGGTAATTATAAATTGTGTACTGTAGTTAATAATATGAATTATTGTAAATCAATATTTAATTAAATTCTTGAGTAAAGTCTTGACTAATATTCTCTTGATTTCATCCTGATATTACTTCGTTAGTGGTGTTAGCTTTTTTCTTTCTTCCAGATGTTTCCAAAAAATCATATGTCGTTTACAAATGTATGATATCACTAATGGAATCTAACAAATACGTACTAGACAATTCTAACGAGGATCAAATTTTCATCTAAGCTTTGAGCAGCATGTCGTTGACGCGATTTTCGAACGCAATAAAATTCCACTTTATTAAGACACAGAGAATCTCAAAGACTTCTGACGTTTTATATATTTCTGGGTTTGCAGACAGCAGGAAATATTATATTACACAGGATGGAGTCACATTCAAGCTTGGAAATAATTCAGAAATTCATAAAGCACTCAAAAACATCTTGGGTACTCAAATTTGTGAATAGTGAAATCACGAAGACTGCTGAATAATTAATTACTTGTTAATGATTAGGTTTAGGACATAAGCTTTATGCATAGTTCATTAATATTTACGTAAGTTAATGAATTATTACTTTAATAAACGCGAAATAATAAACATGTGAATGAAAAATATAAATTAAAAATGTAATATTAAGAATCGATGTAATTAAAAAGGATTATAGAGAATTATAAGAAAATTGTCATTTTGACGACTGAAACTTATAGAAAATTGTCAACCATTTCTGAATCTGTAATTAGCTTTTTCATATAACTACACAATTTTCTAAATTTTAATTTTCAATCAAACTATTTGGAGCAATTAGTAATGTAAGTAATGTTTAATGAATAATTTAAATTAAAAATGTAATATTAAGAATCGATATAATTAAAAACAGTTATAAAGAATGATAACAAAATTATCATTTTGACGACTGAAACTTATAGAAAACTGTCCTCCTTTTCTGAATATGTAATCAGCTTTTCCATGTAACCTCACAAATTTCTAAATTTCCGATCAAAATACTTGCAGTAAGTAGCTATTTTTTATAAATACTATAAAATTGAAACTGTAACAAAATTATCATTTTCACAACTGAAACTTGTCATCATAAAAAATTGCCAATTCTTCCTGAATCTGCAATAAGATTTTCCATGTAAGTCCATAATTTTCTAAATTTTAATTTCCATTCAAACTGTTTGGAGTAATTAACTATTTTTTAATGAATAATATAAAACTAAAATGTGATATTAATGATCTATAGACTTAAAAGCAATTATAAATAATTATAAGAAAATTTTTCATATGCAAAAATTGTTATATAATAAATTTTAATTTTCAATCAAACTATTTGGAGTAATTAACTATTTTTTATGAATGATATAAAATTAAAAATGTAATTTTAAGAATCGATACAATTAAAAACAATTATAAAGAACGATAACAAAAGTATAATTTTGACGACTGAAATTTATAGAAAATTGGCAACTCTTTCTGAATCTGTCATACACTTTTCCATGTAACCCCATAATTTTCTAAATTTCCAATCAAAATGCTTGGAATAAGTAGCTATTTTTTTTATGAATATTATAAAATTGAAACTGTAACAAAATTATCATTTTCACAACTGAAACTTGTCACCATAAAAAATTGTCAACTCTTTCTGAGTCTGCAATAATATTTTCCATGTAACTCCAAAATTTTCTAAATTTTAATTTCCAATGAAACTGTTTAGAGTAATGAATTAAGAAATGTTTAATGAATAATGAATGAATAATATGAAATTTAAAATGTAATATTAAGAATTGATATAATTAAAAAACAGCCATAGAGAATTATAACAAAATTATTATATTTACGACTGTAACTTATAGAAAATTGTCAACTCTTTCTGAATCTGTCATAAGCTTTTACATGTAACCCCACAATTTTCTAAATTTCCAATCAAAATGCTTGGAATAAGTAGTTATTTGTTATGAATATTATAAAATTCAAACTGTAACAAAATTATCATTTTCACAACTGAAAATTGTCATCATAGAAAATTGTCAACTCTTTCTGAATCTGCAATAAGATTTTCCAAGTAACTGAACAATTTTCTAAATTTTAATTTCCATTCAAGCTGTTTGGAGTAATTAACTATTTTTTAATGAATAATAGAACACTAAAATGTAATATTAATGATCTATAGACTTAAAAGGAATTAAAGATAATTGTAAGAAAATTGTTCATACACAAAAATTATTATATAATAAATTTTAATTTCCAATCAAACTATTTGGAGTAATTAACTATTTTTTATGAATGATATAAAATTAGAAACGTAATATTAAGAATCGATACAATTAAAAACAATTATAAAGAACGATAACAAAATTACAATTTTGATGACTGAAGCTTATAGAAAATTGTCAACTTTTTCTGAATCTGCAATAATATTTTCCATGTAACTCCACAATTTTCTAAATTTTAATTTCCATTCAAACTGTTTGGAGTTATATTTATTTCTGTATCGACGAAATGTTAGGTATTTAGGTTTTTAAAATTTTTGAAGGCACGCAACTTGAACAGCTCATACCCACAGTATTTTTATGTGTTTTCGAGATGATCTCCAGTAACATAAATTGGTTTTCTAACGTCGTCCCTTGAATTTCACATCGCACTGAATTTCACATCTATCAGTTGATTTTTTCGCCGCTGTAAATTTATACCTTTTGAAACGATGCTGTGCTTGTTTCAACGTGCAGGATTCAAGTTAAAATGGTAGGTGGAACTTCAACTGATGCATTGGCAATGTGCGCTAGGAATTTAGATGCGATTTATGGAGGTACGATAAAAAAATCTACTGATCGTGCAACGGCGCGGAAACAACTCCTCGAATAGGGAAATTTTACCAATTTTCAATTAAATCAAAAATGCTATATTTGAAAATCCTCCGAACTTTGTTCTGAACTTTGTGTATTCGTTCATTATTACAGTCCCTGATTTCGTGACGTTCGCTGAAAGGGTACATGCTGATAAATCAGTATCCAACCTTCTTGTTCTCGCGTGTCCTTTGTGCTCGGTTTTCTTCGCACATTTTCTTTCATCGGCGACGGGAAAGCCAGTGTTGCCAACGACGTAACGTAGCATCCGCTTAATCCATTCGACTGGGCGATTTACCCGCGGGATAGCGACGAAATTCTGTCGGCATCCTGTAGGAATACTGAGACATAGATTGCACGGTATAGTAGTGTATAAATCAGGGTAGATTTCGTATTGTTCGTGGGCCTCTGCACAGAAGATAACTGGATCACTGCACCCGGTTCGCCAGATTCGCCGGATTCGTCGGAATATCGCCGGATTAGGCTGAATGTGATTGAGGGACTTATTATACACTCGGGAAGTCAGAGTGATTACTACGAATTTACGAAACTTTGATAATTACATATAAGAAAGATAAGTTTGTCATACTAATTTATATGTTTATGTTATTTCAATTAACCTTTTCAGGAACTTTTTCCTCCTATTTCGGTAAAGCTAATCC
>JAWQRL010000028.1:0-10442 GCA_033557495.1 Thyregis relictus | reverse complement strand
AGCCTCTCTTAAACTATTAATTGATTTTTATCACATCTTTTTTGTACAGACCAATTTTAACGAATAAAAGCGCCCACAAAAGTGAAAATTAGCCAATTTCATACAGTCCTCTCGAAAATCTAGACAGATAGAAACTTTCAACCAATCTGTCTTCTTAACGTAATTTAAAAAAACGTTTCAAGTGAACTGTATTACCGAAATTGAAGTATCTCTTCATTTTTGTAAGAAAAGAAAAACAAAACAATCTTATCTATCCCCTTCTTCTTCTTCGTCCTTGGATTCTGGTTGTCTTGGTTTGGATCTTACTTTCGGATGACCGTCCTTCCTGGAAGAATCTTGGACAGTGGCTAATTCGTCTCTAAGCGGAGGTCGTAAGATAATCGGTTTGGGGTCTTCCCTTCCATAGATCTTATCCTAGGATCGCGTCTCGGTCGAGGCGGTAATGGGGGTATTTTCATCGTATGTGCAAGCGTCTCTATGTACCTCTTAGGGTTCTTTTTGTATTCATTTTCTTTTTCATCTAAAGGACCTCGTATTGTAACTGCGGCCTCCCCGCTACCACGAGTTGACGTCTTAGGCAAGTATTTCGGCACAGCTCCCAAAGAAGCATATTCATCATACATTTTCTTTCCAGATTTCACCGGGATCCCAGAAGTCTGTTTATCGTGTCTAGAGGCATCGTAAGGTTGTTGACCTGTTTGAAACCGTGATCTCGGAATCCTTTTCTTCCCACTTACATCGCTCTCAGTCATATATCCTTTTTCAATCTTAATCCTATCCTGTTCTTGATCAATATTTTGAATACGACCCAGTTGAAAGCCAAATTGAACAGATGAAGCACAACTTGCAATTGAATCGGATCTGGCTGAGGAAGAGGCTTCTTTCGAAGAACAACTATAGGTGTTCATAATTTCGCAATAGAACCCCGTCCTATAGGTTTCGAACTGCGATCTTTTGGATTCATCGAACGAGTACACGTTGTCGGAGTAGCTGCTTTGCCTCGAACTGGTAACCTCGTGGCTCGTACAGTAGGTTTGCTGACCATCAACCCTGTAAACTACTCTAATTTCCCTATGGAACTGAAACAAGTTGCTTCGACAACTCCGAATTGCACCGCCACCTGCCCTGCGGTTGTCCCGAAAATGTACTGCATTATCCAACCTCTGCGTTTCTTGAGATCGTGACCTCACCTGACTTGCTGGTATCGGTACTTCTTCAACTGATGTATAGCAAGGAATTATCGGTTCCGTGCTATAGCTGCTTCTCCTGGTCTCTTCAGAGCGAGATATGCTACAAGACATTTCTTGTATTGGATCCATGTGTCCTCTGTTTTGAGTTGCATACGGAGCCGAAAGAGGTATAGGTCCTATTATTTCATCATCATCTCCCGCAGGTGATAGCTGGTGCAGAGGAACGTTTCTACACGACATATTTTACCTGTATTACCTATAACAATAACAACAATACTTGAGGGCATGTGTTGCTTGAGTTATTTAGCCGTTTTGGTCTGCATATGATATCTATTTTGTTAAAATGTTTTGAAGTATACCTTATATACTTCAATTCAAAACCGTCAACTGTCACTATTCGGTTCATAGCAATTTTGATATGTATTCGTCAATTGCACATAACCCCAATACTAAAGTGACACTATGTTAATCATTTATGACTTATGGCGCCAGTATCTGAATTAGATCATGGCACAGTTTATTTAATCATCAATTTTTGAATGCATAAGCGCGAAGATTAAGTGAAAACTAAATATATAATTGCGCACTGATAGTGCGGGAAATCTTTATTTTAAACGTAAGTTTTACGAATTTTTCAAATTAATACTGCACTGCTCTCTCAACAGATGTCTAATCAAATTTGATGTTTTTTTTTATCTCAGAAACTAAATGAGTTATCTTAAAATGCATCTACAAAGTTACATCTAAAGAATCTGACATCTCTAAGTATACATTTACCTTGTATTTCATTCGTAATTAATCAATTAAAATCAAATCCCCATTAATCAGAATTGATAGAGCAAAAATGCTGATGGGAGATTGTATCAAATTTATTAACAATGCTTCCAAAATTTAAATGAATTCGAAAGCTCCATCTCGTGAGTTATCCAAACAATTTTACAGGTAACTATTCGTCAGGTTCAATTAATCCTTTTGTTACTAGCACATCATCAGTCTCCTTCAAGTTTTCAGTGGGTAATATTTAACAGGCGTGCAAGGTGCAATTATATTAACTCATATTGGATTAATCCCACTAAAAGTATATTTTGAACTCGCGTAATATTTTCTGTACGTCGAGACAAGTCTTTTCCGTGTTTTCTGCTCGGGAGTGAAATATTTGTCTGGTACAAAAATATATCGATTAATATGAAAGCTTTGGTTAGATTGTTTCATAAAATCTTTGCACCCTTATCAGAATGTTACTGCGAAGCACAAAAAGGATTCTATTTTCTATTGCGTTGACGGATTCAGGTAATGGAAATCAAAATTTTACTCTACACAAAAAAGAAGAACTATATGCAGGACGTTTGAAGAAGACAATGAGAGTTACTGCGATATATGGACGTCAAAAACTTGTATCCCTAAAATATATAAGTTTGCATCAGAAGATTCAGGAATTAAAGGAAACATTAGTAAATCAGCAACAATCTTAAGATTACCTTCAGCTGTTCATCTTTGAAGAGCTCGTACAATCGATTGCAAATGAAACAAATCAGTATTGATCTCGAAAAACTAATAATAATAACATAAACGATACAGAAGAAACAGTACTAGCCGAACTATACTGTTTCTTTGCTGTATCATTTCTAATGACACGCAACGAGAAGTTATCATTAGTAGAGTACTGGAGTAAAGACAAACATCTGTGTAGCGATATTTTTGGAGAAATAATAACTAGAGACCGCTATTTCAAATTATTAGGGATGCTACGTTTCACCCATGGTCTCGGTCCTACTAATGATCATTTATACAAAATATGGAACGACATTGATATGTTACGAAACACATTTAGTCAATCATTTCAACCTTACCGACGGCATGTATTGATGAAAGTTTACTTTTAAATAAAGGGCGGCTGTCTCTCAAACAATACATCCCGTCAAAAAGAAATAGATTTGGTATAAAATCGTTTATTCTCAGTGATTGACAGACAGGATTTAATTGTTTATGCCCGATCATCTGCCACGGTGGATAGGGAAAATAAGGATATTGGAAAATCGGGAGCAATAGTTGAAACACTTATGAAGCCCTATCTGAGAAAGGGCCATATCCTTTATGTAGATGATTGGTATTCGAGTCCATCTTTATTTAATTTACTACCTAACAATTGTACAAATTTGTGTGGGACCCTAAGGTTGTTCATCTAATAATTTATCACTCATAAAGTGGGTAGATAAAAAAAGAAGTGCACATGCTTTCTACCATGCATATGGCAGAATTTGAAATGGTAGTCAGGCACGGAGGAAAAAGAATTATCTAAAAACCTGTATGCGTATTGGACTACAATAACTCAATCGATAAAGCGGACATGGTTATAAGCACTGTGAACTGTACATCCAAGTATTTGAAATGGTACCGGAAATTGTTCTTTCATTTGTTAGACATTTGCATGTGGAATGCTTATTGCCTTTACAAACACTAAATGAAAGAACCCATATCTATCGTAGAGTTGTCTATTCCCCCAATAAACATCGACACGACCGTTGACAAAGATGATGGATATGTTTTTCCTGTGAGGTTTCGATCCGCATTTTTCTGGGTATATTTCCTGGGAGAATGTTTTTTTTTGCCCTTTTGTATCTTGCAAGTACGTCAGTCCGGCTACAACGATGATCGTGGAGAAATACGACGGGATCGAAACGTTGAAAAATCAGACATATTGAGTTCTAGTATTCAGGTGGTAAATTATTATGCAAAAAACATAAAACTTAAATTGTCTTTTTATTTAAGGTTGGATTTATACTATTATGTTATAAATTAAGGGGGCTAAGTTGTTCGTGATCAGATTGAAAAAACCGATCGGTTTTGGAAGCTCGCCGAAGACATGACCGCAACAATTATGATCGACCAAATACTGGATCATCTTCTATAAATCGGCAATAGTTGGCAGTACAGTTTATTAATATCATCACATTAACTAACAAGGACGTTATCTTTACTCAAGGACGTTAATCTGAGTGTTCTTATTTTTTGGTAAATCGTTTCCTCCGCTGCTTGCCTAATGCCAACAATATTTTATTCATTATTATGTGATTTGCTTGATCTGATTTTACACCGTGATGAAACAAATGTGTGAAAATGATTTGGAATAATTAGCTTTTGTTTGGTACATACTAAATTCTGTATTGATTTTTATCAGCTTTATGTACAATTTTTACAAATAACAACAAATCACAAAAATTTATGTCGTACAAATTTCATACAGTCCTCTCGAAAATCTAGGCAGATAGAAACTTTCAACCAATCTGTTATCTTAACGTAACAAATTTCGTCCAATATTTCTTACCACCACGTTTCAAGTGAACCGAATTACTGAAATCGAAGCCTCTCCTAAACTATTAATTGATTTTTATCACAACTTTTTTGTACGGAACAATTTGAACGAATAAAAGCCTTCATAAAAATGAAAATTAACCAATTTCATACAGTCCTCTCGAAAATATAGACAGATAGAGACTTTCAACCAATCTGCCTTCTTAACGTAATAAAAAAAAACGTTTCAAGTGAACTGTATTATTACCGAAATTGAAGTATCTCTTCATGTTTGTAAGAAAAGAAAAACAAAACCACCTTATCTATCCCCTTCTTCTTTTTCGTCCTTGGATTCTGGTAGTCTTGGTTTGGGTTTTACTTTCGGACGACCGTCCTTCCTGGAAGAATCTTGGACAGTGGCTAATTCGTCTCTGAGCGGAGGTCGTAAGATAATCGGCTTGGGGTCTTCCATAGACCTTTCCCTAGCATATGAATCGACTCTCGGTCGGGGCGGTAATGGAGCAATTTTCATCCGAGGTTTAAGGGTCTCTATGTACCTCTTGTGTTTCTTTTGGTATTCATTATCTTCTTCATCTAGAGGACCTCGTATTGTAACTGCGGCAATCCGACTTTCCAGCTGCTCAATTTCGCTAGGATGTAAAACATCTCGGTTAAATTGTTGCTTAATCAAGGACAGTTGTTCCTCTCGAGATACGCAGCATAATGATGCTCAAGAAATAGCCTCATAGACGGAACATCCACAAAACGTTTTTCCGATATCAATGTGAACAAACTTGCAGGCGCTATGTCTGGATTTTCTATGAGAATATCGATAGATGCCACCACCAATTCTTTGTCTACAATCGTCCATTCCGATAGCAAACGTGCGGCAGGGCGCAAAGATTCTTTTAGTTCCGCCACCAAAGCAGACAAACGGTAAGTACTGTAGGGTGCTTGGGAATGCAATGTAGTTAACGACTTCATCATTTTGCCATGGAGCACGTAGACGTCAAGAAGTCCACTTAGGGAGTTTAACATTAGTACAAAAACGGTAACGCTGTTATTATTCTTCTTGGTCAGTATGGTTACATTTTCGGGTTCTGTCAAGAAACCCTATATGGAAACCCTATAGTTTTGCCTCTATTCATAGAAGCTGTAGAAGAATTTATTCAAGTTTATTACAATACTCAAAATTTGGCAGACCCAATAAATTCATTTATATTAAAAATCGTAAAAGGTAAATTCATTAAAGACGCACAACAATTAAATGTGAACTGAAAACATGGCACGATGTAAAGGCATGTTTGAGTCTAAATTATTCAGACCAAAGATCTGAAGATTGTTTGCTAACGGATTTAATGCAAGTATCACCTATTAGGGATGAGAACCCGTATACCTTAGGCAATAGAATCCGAGACTCATTAAACTTATTACTGACAAAAGTTCAATTAGATAACACTGAAGAACAAATGAGAATAATGAAAGCTAATTTATATAAAAAGACAGCATTACAAACATATTTGAGAGTGTTAATGCAATATAATGATTTTGGTGAAGTAATTCACAACAAAAACCCAACAAGTCTAGAAGCTGCTATGGCATACTCTACTCGAACGACAAAATTGGTTATATCTCTGTAAAAAACCATCACAAATAAATTTATTGAATTCACCAAAAGTTATTCCTAAAACACCAGGAACTTTGTTAAACCAAAAACCAGTTCAGCAAAATCTGTTTCACAATCCACAGAAACCTTTGTTTATACCAATAAGAGTACCACAAAGTCAAAATAAATTTCCTATAAGACAACCTGTCTTCAACAGAACTTTCCAACCAAGTTTTTCTGGCAATAATTTTAGACCAGTTATGCAAAGAAACCCGAATTTGAATTTTCAAAGATATCCATACCCACCAGGTCAAAAACATGAACCAATGGACATATCCGATAGCAGAATAAGATTACCCCCTAAAAAATTTAGAGCTGATCAAAATAATGTCGAACTTATAAACAGAGAAGTGTTTTATGACGAAAACACAGGTCAGTACTATCATTATTTAAACAATGACGAAGTAGTCCCCGATGAACTAGAATCAAATGAAGAGGAAGTAATTGAAGCGGAGATCCCAGGTGAAATTGAAAACGAGGATTTTTGCGAACCAGCCTCGACATCCCGAAGTACGAAATAAACGTACAAATAGACACGAAACTACCGTATATAGTCATTCCCGAACTAGACAACGCAAAATGTCTAATTGATTCAGGAGCATCAACTTCTTTGATATCCCCGGAATTAGTAGAAAACTTCTTTTTGGATTATTTAATATATGAGCCATACCAAATTAAAACAATGCACGGAATTTCAAATAATGATTATAAAATTCAAATCCTTAATGTCTTAATGTTTTCCAAGATCCATTCGAATTACATACATACAGTATATTAAATTTTCACGAAAAATTTTATGGACTAATAGGATCAGATTTATTACATAAATTTCAAGCTAAATTAGATTACGAAAAAGAAATTTTAGAAACAAAATACACGAAAATTGCTTTTATCTTAAACAAACCAATAATTCAATTGACTCCTAGAGCCAGACAAATTGTAAAAATACCTATGAAGGAAAATAACGGAGAGAAATGTATTAATCATAAAGTACTAATGAAAGGCGTTGAAATACCTAACGCTTTAGTGAAGATAAATCAAAACGAAGCTCTGATAGAAATGACAAATTTTAACGAATACCCTGTAAAATTTGCATGCGAATATTTGCCATCTGAAGATATAGAAAATGAAGAATATTTTGACAGTAATCACGTTAAAAAAATGAGTAAAGAAACGAACACGATTAAAGATCAATTACGATTATCTCATTTAAATGAAGAAGAAAAGAAAAGAAAATAATTACGAAATTAATTTTTAAATATTAAGATATAGTACATGATGAAAATACACCTTTAACATTTCATTCTAACGTAAAACATGAAATTAAATTACTAAACGATAACCCTATATATCAAAAACCGTACAGAAAACCATACACTCATAAATTAGAAATCGAAAACCAAGTGAACAAAATGTTACAACAAGGAATTATCAGGAATAGCAATAGTCCTTGGGCCTCACCCATATCTTTGGTCCCTAAAAAACTAGACGCAAGCGGAGAACGAAAATAGCGACTTGTTATCGATTATCGACGCTTAAATGACAATACTGTAAAAGAGAAATATCCGTTACCAAATATATGTGAAATTTTGGATAAATTAGGAAGAGCAAATTATTTTTCAAGCTTGGATTTGGCTTGGATCTGGATATCACCAGATAGAAATGTGTGAAAACGATAAAGAAAAGACCGCTTTTATAACAGATAAAGGTTTATATGAGTTTAACAGAATGCCTTTTGGCCTCTGTAACGCTCCATCTACTTTTCAAAGGGCAATGAACAATATTTTAAGAGGTTTAACCGATGATATTTGCCAGGTTTATTTGGATGATATTATAATTTACTCTACATCTTTACAAGAACATCAGCAAAGACTAGAAAAAGTATTGAAAAGATTATTAGAAAACGGAGTAAAAATTACTTTAAATAAGTGCGAATTCCTTAAAAAGGAATTCAAATATTTAGGTCATTTAATTACCGATAAAGGCGTAAAACCCGACCCTAGTAAAATCGAAGCAATAAAAAGATATCCTATTCCTAAAACGAAAACCGAAATTAAGTCATTTACCGGACTTTTAGGCTATTATAGGAGATTCATAAAAGATTATGCGAACATTTTAAAACCCATGACTAAATATCTAGCGAAAAACGAACAGGTCACATTGACAAAGGAATACAAAGAGTGCTTTGAAACATGTAAAAGCTTACTCAGCAATGATCCCATACTACCCAGCAGTGATTTGTGACTTATATAACGAAATTACCTGATGTGATAAAAATATAGTTATCTAAGTAGTGCCTATATCTGTAACTACATAACACACTCACCACTATTTTTACTTCACATTTTAATTATAACCAGGAATTCACTAAATACCTCGTCAGAGTGGCTCATTGCAGAAAAGAAATACATTGAATGAAATGTCACACTGTTTTACACATTAAGCATAATTTATTTCAACGCTCATTACTTTTGCATGTGCTATGTAAATACATACTTTCACTTTTATTACATTAAAAATGAGAACCACAATTATTTGATTTAGAAAAAGATAGATATGAAATATTGGAGATAATATTTACTTTTAAGGCAAATTGTTTATTTTTAAATTTACGTTTAAGTTTTTCATGGGAATAAATAGCCTTGTATGATATTATATGCATCCAAATTGGACATTTTACCCTTGCCAAAGTTATTTAAGATTCTACCCTAGCCAAAACCTAAGCAAGTGAACATATCGAGAGTAATAAAATAATTTCATTATTTAAATAAAAACAAATTGACTTTTTTGATCAAATTAATATCGTTTATGTTCATCATTTATTTACTACCTACTCCTTACTTGTAACTTATAAATAACAATACAATTGAAAATATAACTTGCGTTTGACAATGATACTTTCTGAATGTTCTTCTTAAAATCGCCATTGAACAGAATTGATAGAGCAAAAATACTGATGGTAGATTGTATCAAATTTATTAACAACAATGCTTCCAAAATTTAAATGATTTCGAAAGCTCCATCTCGTGAGCTATCCAAACAATTTTACAGATAACTATTCGTCAGGTTGAATTAGTAACCAGTTTCTCCAGGAGATTGCGCTGAGGCATTAGGACTTCCCCCAACTTGACAGCCACGTTATCATCCGTTACAAGTTAGCCATAACAAACGTCCAGCATTCGCAGACTGCCGCTTTTGTTTTCGAGGAGCAAACATGTAAGTACGCTTTCATAAAAATAAATCAGTAGCGTGATTCTTGATATCATTCTTGCTTTAGTAATAGAATAAAGCTTGATATGTTCTAATTTCCAAGACTTTTCAGGTCTTGCCACACCCCAGCTTCACATAGAAATGACTCTGACGAGTTCTACCATCTAAACACCCAGCGCGTCCATTCGCCATCAAGAGAATATAGGGAAGCTATGGCATATGCCAGTGAGGCAATGACGAAGAACCTCGTAAAAGTGGAGAAGATAAACTGCCCGACTATTCACGCCTGGTATTTGATCAGAAAATCCGGGTACGAGAGTCGAGGACATGTGAACTGCGTGAAGACCTTAGTACACGTCACCGGTGCCTCGATCATAGATTCCATAGTCCAGAAGAACTTAGATTGGAGACGCGTGATACGAGGAAAGTGCGGAATTGGCATCCACTTCACCGATGACGCCGAGTATGCCAATAAGTGTGCTCCGCGCATCATTGGTACCTCCAGAGCAATGATTGTCGCTGATGTTTTGGTTGGATGCACGCAAACTAGACAATCAAACTTGTCTACTCCTTCAAGAAACATCGACACGCCCGTAGGAAACAACCGTGTTTATGTTAAATTCTGGGATGACGAGTTTTACCCAAAATATATTATCTATTATACGGACAACTAGCCACATTAGACCAACGCAACGTTTTATGTGGTAACTATCTGTATTAATATTTTATATTTCACTTCATTTTTTTAAAGTTATATTACAATTATGCATTAGAAATAAACATTTATGTCAAGTTATTTTAGTTTAGTTCGTTCAGTATCTTATTGTTCAGGACGATTTTCAATACTTTGGTATTAATATTTTATATGTCACTTTATATTTTACTTGTATTACAATTATATATTAGAAATAAACGTTTAATTTAGTTAACATATTTTATTTTATTCCCCCAGTTTCTTATTGATCACGAAAACCACACACTAGGCCTTCTAATCTTTTTAAACATGTTTCAATTCTCTACAAATTAAAGTCAAGAGGAATTCACGCATATTAATGAGATATGCGCAACGCAAACTTAGGAATATT
>JAWQRL010000027.1:0-10508 GCA_033557495.1 Thyregis relictus | reverse complement strand
ATTCAATATTATTTATTTATTATTTATATATATATATTTATCATTATTTATTATTCAGTCTCTTTTTTAGAGAAAATACCTAACTGGACGTATTACCAAGATCGGCACAATGTTTTATTGCTCGAAACGACTCACTTCCCAGCCAAAGCATAATTCCCGTGGTTATAAAAAAATTTTAAAAAATGTTAGGGGTGGCGAAAAGGGAAATTGAATCCCCTTTCTTACGTGGAGTGCCCCGTTCGAGGGAGGGACATCAACCACGGGCGCTCGCATGAGACAGGGTCGTCAAGCCCTGTGGTGGGCAATTTATTCTCCAACTGCTACCTGTGACCTTTCTTACGTGGACCACAGTCATCTGATTCACCACGGACCCACTAAAGGCAGGGTTGTCACGCCCTGATATGAGACTTTCTCTTCTCATTAGTTACCTAAATAAGGTGGCATCCATCCCTCAGATTATTTATTCAGCCGGGGTAGCTAGGGGAGTGAAGCCCCCCTAGGTCTGCCATTCCCCAAGACGAGTTACCCAGGCCAAAATACGTTAACAAAATTTAGATGCAATTCCGGTGTCATAGTTCACCGATTCTTCCGATTCTAGTCCTCCACTATTCTAGTAGTTTTTATGCTTACGTGGCACATCCCTATTGATGTTCACCACGGACGTGGCATAAGGCAGGGTTGTCAGACCCTGTAGTAGGCATTTTCTCCTCTACTTGCTACCTAGAACCTTTCTTAATATGATAGTCGCTGTAGGGGACGGATAATACGCCGTGTACGCCTAACTGCAATGGAATCATTATCGACCGGGTCTACCAATTTATCTTCTACTACCAACGAGGGTACTTTTGATTCTATAACACCACCTTTTCCAGGAGATCTTGGGCTGATCTCGGGCGGTACGCCCTGAATATCCTCCTCATCAGTATTCCTCTCGAACAGTCTTACTGGACGAGACCGTTTCCGATTATGCTGCATCTCGCGACCTAATGGAAAATCTTGGCTCATTCCCGTAAAACTGTTATCCATACATGAATCAAATTGATTTTCCACCGCAACACCTTCTTCATCTGGCCGTTCCCTATTTCTCTCCTCGAATTGTTCGTAAGCTTCTTCCTCTGTCAGAGATTTTACAACTTTCCTGCTTCCCTGATTTTCCTGAGTATTTACGTTGTTCGATCTATACGGTTTCAATCTATTTACATGTACCACCTTTTCATAACGCCCCGTAGTGGATTTTATGCGATAATTTACTTCGCTTAGTTTCTGGATAATTCTAAATGGTCCTGTCCAGGAATATGCTAATTTCCTTGATAAATCGGGTTTTACCGCTACGTCCTTCAAAAATACCAATTCACCCAATCTAAATTCTTTAACCTGCGTCCTTTTGTTGTAATATTTCGCTTGTTTAACACCTGATCCCTTTAATCGCTGCTGTACGGTAACAAAGCTATCACTCAATCGCTCCATCATTTCGGCCACATAATTTTCGTCATAGTTGTACATAGTGCGTACTGGCGCGATTGAATCCTTCTGTCGATGAAGAGGTGTGTTAATTCTACCAATGTCTCTGTAGGAGAAAATATATATGTAATTAAATTCTTACCATGCAAAGTTTGTGGGAGAAGGGATTGAGGTTAATTTAGTTAACCCCATTCTTTTTATATACCGGTTTCAATATACACTCCAAATCGGCGTACACAATGAACGGAGCACGTTCTTTATGTTGATGATTCTTGAAGCTAACGATATACGCATAAAATATTAATTAATGTAGTGTATAATAATCTTAATGATTCAGAATAAGTTCAAAACAATATGTGAAATAATCAATTTATTAATTACTAATATTATTCAGCATATAGTAATTAATTATTAAATTTATATAAAATAAAACAATATTATCCGAATTTGATGATGATGATGTTGATTAAATACGAGAACAGGTGAACAAATCGGTTTCTTTATTAGCAACTTCTGTTTATCAAAACAACTTCATATTAATTATAATTGTTATCTTCGCGATTAATAACTGATTAATCCTTAAGCTATTTATACAGTAATTGAATATATATTAATAAACAATATTACAAATATTACTGATTTTATTTCGAAAAAATTATTGTAAATTAACTCTTCCCAGCAAAATTACTATAACATAGCACGATTAAATCTAACATATCTACATAACATTAAAATGAAAGAATAGACGTACTTTAAACTTACTTTATATCTAATATTTTAAGTTAATATATTAATTTTTTTTTAATCATTGTTTTGTCAGTTACTTCCTATTTACGATTTTATTACACTCGTTTCACGTTCTTTTAAATTAAACAACGAAAATTGAACATCTTTAGATAGATAGCGCATTTGATAAAATTACTTGAAGATATACATTTAAATTTATGAAGAATTTTGATTTTCTAGTCAAATGTGTTGATATTCGTAACGTTAGAGAAATCCGATAGCTGAGTTTTCCATCAAATGTATAAATCTATATAATTAACCAACTCGTGATCGCTGGATTTATTAATAAAACCCTCTCTGTTTGAGGTGTTAGATTTAAATTTCAGGTGAAATTCTTTTTAATTTTTATTGATGAAAGAGTTAATTTGCAATCATTTTTCCATGTATAATCAAACTTGAAAATATGCATAATTAACCGATGTTTTCCCGCATGCGGTTATCACAATCTGATAGATTTAAATTTCCTACGAAATTATTTTACATTTTATAGATGAATACATGTTGCAGAAACAAATAGAATCATTACAGAAGCCATATTGTTTCTGAGAACCAGATCTACCCTCCACATCCGTCTACGTAACATCCTCTTGCAGCATATCAGATTATCATTAATATCTGTACTACTTTATTATCAATTGAAAGAAAATAGCACAGAGCAATATTGTCTCTAACAACTTATAACATGCTATATAAAGCTATGTCTAAATGTCTACCCTCCTCCTCGTCAAACTTGGATATATCAAGATGTTATATAAAGATGTGAATAAATGTTACAGAAACAATGTTGTCTGTGACAACTTATAAGATGTTATATTTAAGAAAATATACATAATTAACCGATGTTTCCCAGCATGTTGTTATCACAATCTGACAGATTTAAATTTCCTACGAAATTATTTTACACAGAGTTATGATATATATATAATGGAAATTTAAATCTACAAAATTAAAAATAATTTCGCAGGAAATTAAAATCCTTCATTATACCTACGTGGAAAAATTATTGTAAATTAACTCTTCCCAGCAAAATTACTATAACATAGCACGATTAAATCTAACGTCTGAGAGGTGGGGGGGAGAAATATTGAAATTCAATTGTTTTGTATAAATAGCTGCCCTGACTTTTACGCCAATAAAAATACTGATATTACTTCTATAGTATTTTCTTTCAATTGATAATTAAGTAATACAGGTATTAAATAAGAATAACAGATATGCTACAAGAGGATGTTCCGTAAACAGATCTGGAGAATAGATCTGAACTATATAGCATCTTTCTTGGTTTTATATAACATATTGTAAGATCTCAGAAACAATATTGCTTCTGTAATGATTCTATATCCGAGTGTGTTGTAAACAGGGTTGTTTCTTTGTAAAGAGGGTTGTTTTTGTTAATAGGGGTGTGATATATTCGTAATTGTAGTTTTTCATTGATGTAGGTCTCCCCTTTAGACAGATAACTGATAATGAATTTGTAAGATCAAGGCTAACCTCGAAGTACACCCCTCCTTCACGATGGGGACCCCACGCTAGCTGCGAGAACCACCCACACTCGAAGCCGCCCGCTCGGAGGCCTCCACTCGGAGCCCACCCACTCGAAACCTCCTCCTCCTCCACCTCCCCCCCTCCTACTCCTCTTTAGTTAGGTAACTAAAAAACAAAATTGTGTTTCCAGGTTGACCTTGAAGCACACTGTATTTCTACTCGTTATTACTCCTCATATGTGATGTAGGGTGTGGTCTAGTCGGTTAATTACCCAACGTTACGATCTTACGTTCCAGCCAGTCCGGCTTCCAATCCCCATTCCGCACAACCGTCTTGTTAGCCACCACGAAGGGCCTCGCTGGTGTTAAGTGTTTCCCTGTTTGATTCCTGATTGGTCGGTCGTCTTCCTTTATATTGTCATTTTTTTTTCTGTATTTCCAATGCAGGGTCTCAAATGTAACACCCGTGTTGACGAAACTAAGGATAAAAGCTATATCAATTCTGATGGTTGTAACAGACCTATTCATGTTTCTTGCTCGGATTTAACGCCAGCAGAACTAAAATGTCTTGAGCTGAGACCTAATAGCAAGCGCAGAATTAAGTATATTTGCTTGGAGTGTGAGCAAGGAATTCATCAAATTCCGAAACTGATTAATATGATAAATGAGTTAAAGGCGAATGTCCAAAAGCTTAAATTATGTAATGATGATAAGACTAACAATTCTTCGGTTTTCCCCGAATTAAATTAGACATCGTTGGTATCAGGCGAATCAATATTTCAAGAGATATCTGAGCGTCAAAAGCGCGAAAATAATATTGTCATTTTTGGTGCTAGTGAAAGAGCCAACTCTAAACAAGAGCAACTAGAAATGGACAAGGTAACAATAGGGAATATTCTTGCCTATCTCAATGTTACCGAGTCTGAAATAAAACCGTATAGACTTGGCAAATACGATCCCACCAACGGGTCACGTTGTAGGCCAATTAAATTCCGTTTAGCATCTCACGATTCAGTGTCCACCGTCTTGCGTAATTCGGCCAAGCTCAAGAATATGGATAAATGGACTGGAATATCAATATCGAAGTATCGCACCCCAATGAAGATTGCTTTATACAAATCTGTTAGAAATGAACTACATAATCGTAGGGCAAAGGGTGAAATCGACATCAGGATTAAATACTGTAATGGTATTCCGAGTATCGTCAAATCGGAAAACTAAACAGGCCCAACGGAAATTTTTTGTCTTTTCAATTCTATCAAGAACGCACGCGGACTCTGCTCTAAAACTCATACCTTCTATAGTAATTGCTGTGATTTGTCATACGATGTTGTGCTTGTTTCGGAAACTTGGTTAAACCAGTCGATATTTGATGCTGAGCTTTTTCCATCTTCTTACAGTGGCATCCGTTCTGATCGACAGTTTTCGCTGGTTGGTCGTTCCAAAGGTGGAGGTGTCTTGATTGCTTTGTTGAATAGAATTACGTGTGAGATTGTTGATACCACGCACATCGCAAGTCTTGTACCTTTAATTGACTTAATCATGTGTAAATGTTACATTGGTAATCACACATTTTTTATCGCATCAATGAATATAAATTCCACCTGACATTTCACATGACGACCTGGATACGTTCACTTCTGCGCTTGAGGTTTTGCTTTCGACAAATCCGTTATTATTGCTGGTGATTTTAATCTTCCGAATTATAATTCTAATACTGTCTGTCCTAAGGCAACTTGTTTTAATACAACCAAATTTTAAATTCTGAACAGAAATGTCTTGATTTGGTGCTTTCAAACGCTAAATTAAACATATGTGTTGAACGTGCTGAATTTCCTTTTGTTCCTGAGGATTCATATCATCCGGCACTGACTATGACGCTGCACCTTTCTATGGAATTGAAACCGGCGCAGTTTCCTTCTGCGCTAAACCTGCGTTACAACTTTGGAAAGGCTAATTACATAAAATTGTACCATGATCTTTGCATGGCTGACTGGACTGTTCTTGAACAATGTACAAACGTTGATGGCGCTCTTGGTTGCTTTTACGATCTCTTGTCCGCATATTTGATTTATCGGTTCCAAAGTATTGTTCCAACTTAAGGAGATCGTTTCCGCCATGGTTTACAAGAGAGATTAGAATAAATCTTAAGAATAAAGAACATTTCAGACGTAGATGGTTGGCGACAGGCAGTATAGCTTCCTTTAATGAGTTTAAACGAACTCGTATTGTCAAAGCTCAAATAGGTCAATCTTATAGCGCGTACTTGAACAACATTCAGGAAAATATTAAGCAGAATCCGGCCGATTTATGGAAATTCATTCACTAGAAGCAGGGCAGTACTAGAATTCCAGGAATACTGCGCGAGGACTCTTCGGAATTTAAACGACCACGCGAGATTGTCGATGCATTTGCTGATAGATTCGCAAGTTTCTATCTTCCTGAAGATGATTCTGATGTTACCAAGGAGTATAACAATCGCCTGCCTGTTGTATGTAGTGCGGTCTCCGAGACAGATGTTATGCATATTATGGCGTCTTTTTCAAATAAGCTTACTGCAAGTGATGATCTAATTCCGAGATTTCTAATAAAAGATACAAGATTTGTTCTTGCCAAGCCTTTGGCTTTCATTATTAATCTCGCTATAAAGGCTAATACGTTTCCCATACGTTGGAAGAGAGCTAGAGTGACTCCAGTGTTTAAGTAAGGTGATAAGTCCGTTTTGAGCAATTACAGACCAATTGCCATTCTGTCCAATTTTGCAAAAGTTTTTGAGCAGGTAATTTATACTTCTATATATCGCAATGTTCACCCTCTCATATCACAGAATCAACATGGTTTTATCTCAGGACGATCTACATGTACTAATCTTGTCACAATCTCACAATACTTGTCGGAGATACTGGACCGTCGCGAACAGGTGGATGTGGTGTACACAGACTTATTCCGTGCATTCGACACAATCGATAACAAGATCCTACTTAAGAAATTAGATTCATTTGGGGTTACCGACAATCTTTTAGCGTTGTTGAGATCTTATCTCACCAATAGAATAAACTACGTATTCTTCAATGGTTTCACTTCTTACGAGTTTGTCGCAACTTCGGGTGTACCGCAGGGATCAAATCTTGGTCCCCTGCTATTTATTATCTTCATCAACGACTTACTCTCGACCTTAACGTGTCCTGTGTTGGCCTATGCGGATGATCTCAAGATCTACTCATCTAGAACCTGCCTGGATGATGCAAATATATTACAACAGAACATCGATAGCCTTGTTGCCTGGTGTAACACTTATAAGCTCTGTCTTAATGTTGAGAAATGGTGTGTAGTTAACTATAGCCGCAGGTCTTCACCTGTGTTGTCCTCCTATGAGATTTGTGGCATTGAGCTCTCAAGGAAATCTTCGGTAAGGGACCTTGGTGTTCATTTTAGCTGATCTTTGACTTTTATGCAGCATATTTCGGACGTTTGCTCATCTGGATGTAGAAATTTAGGTTTCATTATGAGGGTATCCCAGACACTTTACGGATGTTGATATGCTTAAATCATTGTACTTTGCATACGTGGTCAGCAAGCTGGAATATGCTGGGATTGTATGGTACCCATACTATGCTAGTCATCGGTAGGCAATTGACCGCATTCATCGTCGGTTTTTGAAGTTTCTCTCTTTTAAACTCGATGGAATTTAGCCTGAAAGAGGCACTCCTTTGGAGAGTTTGTTATTGCGACACGATATCTCTTCATTGACTGAGAGGAGGGATCTTCGGTGTGTCAGATTCTTATGGAGAATTATTCACGGCGGGATTGATTCGCCATATCTATTGTCGAAAATAAACTATCGTGTCCCTCGCCTCGCGTCAAGACATGCGACCTCCTTACAACTGCAAAGGGCTAACACAAATGTTCTTCTACGAGCAGCCATCTCCATCATGTGTAGATGTGCCGATCTGTATATTGTGGATATATTTCTATAATTGTGTCTGTGCTTTTATTACTATTTTGGTTGAAAACGTATTTTTTGGTACCTTATATTAGTACACATATATTTGTTTTATTTTTACTGTTTAATTAAGTTCTATCTTTCTTGTCCTGTTAATGGGTTCGCCTGTTGGGCAAATAAAGTTTTTTTTTATTATTATTAACCCACAGGGATGGGTCAAATCGCCACTTGGCCTCGTGCGCACGGACTTCTCCCCACATTTTACGTTTCGCCACCCGCGAGACCCTACTTTACTCGGTATTCTACCGTGTCCGCGCCGCGCCCCCTTAATTACGTTTTAAAACTAGGCTGAATAGGATAGGCATAAGGACAACCTGAACCCTTACGATTACGCTATAGACATTAAAGTAGAGGCAACTCGGCAGGTGCTTCATCTAAAATTGTCCGCCACTCGGTGGTTTTCTGAGCTAAATCTATGACATCTTCGTCTGCTGGCCATTCTAGCCCCTCTAGCAACATTTTGTGGTCTAAACTAGACCGCCACTCTTCGGTTTCTGGGCATCTCAGCAGCCCGACTGTCCCGCCAATACCGCAACCGCACAACGAAAAATCCCGGCGACCTATCTTGTGCAGATAGGCACCGAAATCGCTGTGCCCGGTCATGATCTGAACGGTTCGAGCAGTCAGATTCCTGTCCACCCCTTTAATTCCTGCTATCGAAGGGAAGAATTTATAGGTCCACCGTCCGGTAGTAGATCTATTCCACCTCTGGTCCCACTGCTCTTTATACTTAGATGTCAGTCTCTTATACAAAGTACGAATGGACACCATGTCCATTTCTACCGGCAGGTTATCTTTAAGAGGTCCCACGTTTCGCGTTGTAATTGCGTCGGTTTACGCATTGAATTTAGAGCTTATAACGCACACATACTGTACGAGTATATCGCGCACCGCTCTAGCCGCATTTCTAACGAATATCTAACCGCACGATTGATTGCTACCAGTTCGGCCTGGTAGTTATCGCAAAGAGTCCGTAATCTGATTTCCTCGCTATGAATTTCCCGTCCGCTCGCGTAAATAACAAACGCCGCGCCAACTCCCGCTTCGGATTTCGATCCGTCGATGTAAATCTAAATACCGGCGTCGCGCTCTCGCCGTCGTCTATCGCGAAAGTAACGACCTTCCGATCTGCGGGATGGAGTGAACGGAGCTACCGGTTCGACCTGATCGCGCGCGATATCAAGCCCGCACTATCTACAAGTAAATCGGAAAGCGTGGGGCCTAACGGAGTGAGATTGGCTGATGCCAGGGTCATCCCAAATAAGCTTATTTTGTTATTTAACGTAATGCCCTACTGCGGATTTACCCGCAGATTTTCAAGCAAAGCAGGACGGTGCTACTGCCCAATTCCGAGCGTCCGGACACTGTGGGCGACTGGAGGCCGATCACGATAGCCAGTGTGCTCTTGAGGGTGTCCAATAAAATCATAGGTAGACGGTTGGCAGATACCAAAATTAACACTAACCAGAGAGGGTTCCGGTCAGTTAAGGGGTGCATTGCGAACAACTTTATGTCGGATCCCTGGGGACAACCTCTAGTAACGTCTTTACACACGGTGTCAGCTCTTGGCTGCAACTTAATACTCCTATTTGTAAAATAGCTGAATAGCAAGCTTCTGAGATTTTGGGCGATTCCCACTTCGATAAGTCGCTTCAATATTATTCCCCAACACAGACTGTCAAACGCTGCCGCAACGTCCACGAATATTGCCAACACGTACTTTTCTGTGGCAGTGTCCACCAACCGATTTAATCGCACCAAAGCGCCCATCGTGCTTCTCCCCTTTCTAAAACCAAACTGATTTGGGTGTGTCTTATCTAAAAGTGTACATATCTCGGTGTTCGTTTAGGACATACAAATCCTGCGTTAGGACGAATTTCTGCGAGACATACAGACGCCCTGCTTTACACGAAGTGTAAAGCTGGGCGACCCGCTTTCACCATATTTATTCAACCTTGTTATGGGCGAATTAATGGACCTTTTGCCGGCGGAGGCGGGGCTGAATATCGGTGATCAGACGATATGCTGTATGGCATACGCGGACGAACTCATATTCCTTGCCCCGACCTCCTCGGCGATGCGCGAGCTTCTTCGGAAGTGCATCAAGTTCTTCGATGCTAGGACACTGCAACTTAACGCTTTCAAATGCACGTCCCTGTCCATGAATATGGTCCCAAAGAAAAAGAAACTGTTCCAGGTAACCAAATCTCTGCACTATATTGCAGGCAAGGGGGTGAAATAGATATCACACGGCGACCTATTCAAGTAAATAGGCGTCCACTACTCCTATGACGGCTGCGTTAATTTTAACGTTAAGACATCCTGGAAAGCCTGAGGAAGGTGGAAATGTCGCTGTTGAAACAATATCAGAAGATTAACATTCTTAGGTACTACTGTCTACCAAGGTACACGCACGCATTGCAAAACCCTCGAGTGGATGGCAAAACACTCAAAGCCGTGGACCGTGTAGTGCGGATCTCTATCCGTCAGGAAAATCCTGCATTTGCACAAGTCCTCCCCGGTGGCGTTTGTTCACGCAGACGTTAAGGGAGGCAGCCTAGGAGTTTGTAACTATGCGCATACCATCCCGTGCATCGTTCTCTCAAGATGGACGCGTCGACCATCTCGGACGCAGCTGTCTCAATCCGGTGGTAGCCTTCAAACAGCGGATGCTCAGACTATTGAACGGTGTCTCCGATCAAGGCCGGTGTAGTCAGCCATTGGCGTCAGGAATTAGAAACATCTTACTCCGGCAATGGTCTGATACACGGTTC
>JAWQRL010000026.1:0-10576 GCA_033557495.1 Thyregis relictus | reverse complement strand
TTTTCTAATATTTTTTTCTTATACATGTTAATAAAGTGTGAATTATAATAAATTCTTTTATTTGATGATCAATGATACAAAATATCGGGATGAAAAACTCTAGTTAATTATTATTCGAAAAAGTATTAAAAAAAGTTCTAATTGTAATTGTTGACAGTTGTAAAGGAGAATTGCGTGTATTTTATTTTGATCCATAGGTCACTCGGATCAAAATAAAATTACTCGGATAATCATCTCGTTAGCTATCCTCATATATTTCCCCAAATATCTGACAAAATATTGAAGATAAGTATAGCAAACCTTATATCGCCGAATTCGCTTTAACAATATGTACCATTCTAGATGAAAAAAAGACATGATTGCATTTAAAAAAATTGAAAACGGGCCTCTTGTGAAAAATCTATAAGAGCATTATTCTCTCTTTTACCGCAAAATGATCAAAATAATATCCCATTGAAAATCTCCAAATCTCAATGTTCTATCTCTAGCCTTTTTCGGATAAGAGTACCGTTTCCATACTTTTTAGCGACCCGGTATATCAAAACATGCCCCGCTCCTGTACCTAGTTAACTAGGTCTCATTTTATGATTTTTTATCGTATTTGATTCCATAACCATTTTAACATGTTTCTTTCGTCCTTTTTAAGTTTTTCCATGTTTTCTTTCAGTTTTTCAACCGTTGTCCTAATGTCTTAATTTATTTTCTCATGTTTTCTACTAATTCATATTTATTTCACGCAGGCATCTCATCCTCGCCGTCTGCAGTATTTATTAGCCTAATGTCGAATGGCCAATTTTCAGCGCCATATCTGTGTGCTGGTACATATATTATGCTATAGACTGTTACTTTAGTTTCCCAATTATAGCTTTATTCGTTAAACAGTTTATGTACAGTGCTTGAAATGTTCTGGTAGTTGTCGAACTTTTATGATTTTTCATTGTTCCATGATATTTGATACTATCAACTTTCTTAGATATTATCAATGCTCCATCCTGCCATTGTCACTTAAGTGATACACAGTTAACAAAGAAGTTTTAAGTGGTATGCAAAGACCACTTAAACTCCCTACTCAAAAAATATTATCTCTGATTATATATAAATATAACAGAGATAAGGGTGTGACTGAGCGGATTAAATTGCCAAAAGACTATTTGTGTTATTTATTTCTCTAATAAAATGTTTTAATTGCTTTAGATTTTCAGGTTAGTTGATATTAAGGTATTTGTGTAAAGTATGACTTCGTCTTCGGATACCAAAAGTAAATCTGAGACTTGAATTTTGAGTTCGATCTACGCTGAATTTTTAGAAAAAGGATCCGTACAATACATTGCAATACTTAAAATCGCCTAATACGTAATGATTTACTTCAAATTATTTTCTGCTGTGCTTTATCTATACGTAACTTAATACTTGACTGATCAGCTGTTTCTTACTTTCTTTCCCACATATAATGCGGCTGCTTTGTTTAGATTTTTAAACCATGGTCCTATTACCATCTCGTAAATCACTGTCAATATAACTGGCATCGCCACTAATATCATCTCCATTTGAAGCGTTAAAGTAATATAATAAAGTTATCAAAATACTGAATATGAAACTAAACGTTAATGGTGTATATTAAAGCAGTAATGGGCCCTAAAACAAACAACTGCGGAACAACCCACGAAATGCGTACTGTTACAAAATAGGCACCCCTATCTAATAGTTTTTAGCTTCGGCTGTTGAGATTACTAGTAACTTAAGTTACTGAATTACTAAAGTACTGATTAAGTAATTACTTACTTCTTATTAAAGAAGAAAATAATCTGACCATCATGCAGTAATCGAACCTGCGACCTTCTGCTTTCGTGATAGGTGCTCCTACAGAAAAATGACGTAACTAATTACATTTAATTAAACAAGAAAATTATTTGACCTTCGAGCAGGAATCGAATCTGCGACCTCTGTTGTCATGACAGCGACTCTTACCGTCTGAGCTATGGAGGGTCTTTCGAACGGGGCAAACAAGAGGATGATTTTCTAAAGCGTGGTGAGACTTCGAGTAGCTCATGAGTAAGGAACTAACGAGTAGCGAGACCTATGCTAAGGTCTCACTCGGAAGGAGGTACTCTCTGGGAGTTCCTCCCAGAGAGTAATGAACCATGTACTCAAAGAGATGAAATTTGTAATGTATCTTCAGATGGGCATGCGATATCTTCCCCATCCCTTCAGGAGCATAAGCAAAATCAAGAAAATGTATTTATATCGCTAGGAGAACACAAAATGAAAAATAGTTAGAGAAAATTCATGTAGGATTTCGGAAAATTGACTAAACCGATGACAAAATGTTTATCTCAAGATCAATTAATTAAAATTGATGATGAATGCAAGGAATGTTTCAAAAAATGTGAAAATATTTCATGCAATAACCATATACTTCAATACCCAGATTTCAGCTAACTATTTGCGATCACAAGTGATGCTGTATTGGAGCTGTATTACGTCAATGCGTTAACGGTAAAGATTCTCGTTTACCAATCTCGTTTGCCTAGTGAACTTTATCTAGATCAATAATTTGGAAACTAATGACTCGATAAAATAAAACAATTCGATTCCTGTTAACGTAGACATGAATGATCATTTAGATCATGTTAGTTTAAATTCCGAACAAAATTCTGAAATTCCCGAAACCATCCCTATATTAGACGAAACCATAGAAACCAAACAGACAAATATTATTCTATTGACATAATAAACCTTCAGAAATCGATACCCCTATGATAGGATACAGAAAGATCTTTGTCGTATACATCTAAACTAAACTTATAATGATGTATTTAAAATGCTTAGGGATTATGGTACACATAAAAATGTTGGATATTCTGTAATGACGAACATTATCAATTAATATGCAAAGTATATCTAGATAAATTCATCAATAACATTAATTCACGCTAACAATAAAGAATCATAGAGATAGTAACACTATTAGAAGTAAAGTGTAAATTACAACTGGAAAAATATGGACCAACAGGTTGCAAAATTTATAAATAATTGCAATAGCTCTGAACTAAGCTATGGATAATCTAAAGCCAGTCAAAGTCTATTTCAAAATACTCCAGTAGTAAGTAGGCCAATGCAAATAATGCACATGGATTTGTTTAAATACGATTATTCTACTTTTCTAACCATAATTGATAAATTTGGGAAATTCGGATAAGCATACAAAATTCCGTACAAAAATAGTGTAGGTATAGCGGATGGACTCCATTAGCAAATGCGGAATCCCTCTCCTGACTGTATGGTAACTGATAATGGTACGGAATTTAAGGTCAAAGTCGTAGATTTATTATTGATGCTATATAAGTGAAAAGTTAAAGTTCACCATGCCATATAAGACATCATTAGTCAAAAACCCTTGCAGAACGATTTCATTCTATGTTAATGGAGTATTTAGGAAGTTTGAATTAATCGACATGGAAATGACCTCCACGGTAGCTATAAAAAGAGTTATTTTAGCATATAATTCCAATATCAATCCTTGAATAAAATTCACGCCCTTTGAAATATTATTCGGAAAAGTTCATGTTGCGTACCACATAAATATTAATTTTGAACAACGATGCATGGAATAGTATGTAAAAAATCCACAACAAAAGTTGTGCGTTTGGGACCTTTGGTTTCGTAACAAAGTTAAACAATTGTCACCACTACACCAAAACTGAAAAATACCTACTCAACGTACGTTTCGCTAACCAAGTTAGCATGAAATACTCCTGAAAAAGACTGTTGGAAAAGAGTGGGATATATCAAATAAGTTGCAATGATTGCGATAAAAAGTATATTGGTCAGATAGTAGGCCGTATAAACAAGGTTCGAGGAATATTGCGTATTTGAGAAAGGGTACACGGACAAATATAACGTGACCGAATATGCTTTTAACAGCAGTCACAAGGGTCACAGTAGACCACGTCAAATTGCTTAAAAATGTATCCAACAATCGATTCTTGGATAAATTTGAGAACCTAGAAATTAATAAAACTTTAAATTTAATCAATAAGGACAAAGGGTTGATTCCGTACAGTTCTTTGAGCGGACTATACTAGGAAAAGAAGATTGACGGTTGGGTGCAGATATCCCTAGCATATGTTTTTTAGCGAGAGAAAAGTTTTTAAAAGGAAAATCGAAATTCATTGGACACGTGTTGTATATTATAAACATAGTACAGTAAGTGCAACAATGCATTTTTTAAATTATGATTTGTTCTTCAAAGCTTGCTAAATAGAAATCGTCTATCTAGATTAATGATTATTGTTTGCATTAATACTTCAAATCTAAACCAGCACGTAATTGAATCAATTGTAATCAAACCTAATTTATTAATGTAAGTTTCCTTTCAAGCAAAATTCAATATGCACGATGCATCTACATGAAACAACTTATGTAAGTTGGCTTAGAAAATTGCCAGTTCGGAAGGGATATACCTTTCCGAACTGGCAATTGCAAGGAACCAAAAAGATGGGCTAACTAATAAGATAATAAACAGTCAGATGTTATCTTCCCAATCAAATATATGCGGCCCAAATAAACAAAATCTAATTGACTTTTGTAAAGAAGTACTAACAGTAAGGAATTGTAATCTCATGTCAGACATTTACTCAAATTCATGATGTCCGTGGTAACCAGATTATATTATTCGGGTATGATTAATTGAAATATTATATATAATATAATGTGACATAAAATATTATATAGGTACATTATATGTCACAAGTAGGGTTTTTGACAGTGAGTAGAACCTTTTGATTTTCTTCTCTTGGATGCACCTTACTTACATTTTTGGGGTCAGTAGACATTTGGTTTTGATATGTTGATATATAAGATTCATTCAAAACTATTACCGATGACTAATTTGACAAAAAAGTGTAATTTTGTATTCCTAAGAACTCAAAAAGGTGTTGGTGGTTACGGAATTTCTTGTGTATTTTCACATTTATGTTGCGTACATATGCTCTGAAATTTTGTTTTTTGATTGTTCGTAGAGCTACTGAAGATGGCTCTAATGGCCGAAGCCGGTTAAGCGTTTTAAATAAAGACTGAACCAGAGGAGTATATGTTTTAATTAATCATTCCTGAATTTACTCCAATGTCGAATCACGCATTTGTAACCATTTAATCCAAACAGGAAATACACTGCTCGACCCAGATTTTGATAGCATCATCGCAGCGATAAGAGATAATGATCCTGTCTGTCATCGCTCCCAATGAGCAATATCCTGTGATAATTGCTTAACTTTGTTACAAAATCTACGGTTCCAAACTTTGTTACTATTAAACTATTACTTGTATGTAATTGGTCATAATTTTAACTAAATCAACCTCATAAAGTTAGGGAACGCGTGTTCTCCGACAAAAACTAATCCAATTCCCAAATATTGTACTCTTTTGATAGATAATGCGCGAGTCGCGAGAAATACGAAAATAAGGCATGCGCAACGAGGAATGCCACAAATCTCGCACAAATTCAATTTCTCAATAAATATAATACCGTCTCTATTTATAACGTCAGAAGCGAGATATGTCTCACGAAGCAAGAGATTGCCATTGCATTCGAGGGATACGACTGTGGGAAATACCACAAAACTCATATAAATTTCACACTGTGACACACGAAACGATAAGTCCACAACTGTTTTCGTAGCACTTATTGCCTCATACCAACCTTGTCTGCTCCGTTCTCTTCACACTTCCGAATCATCTTAATTGACCTCTGTTTTAGTCGTTTATTGATTTTATACTTAATTCTCGTCTATACGTTACGTTTCTCCCGTTTTTCATTAGTATCTTGATTTCAATTTTCCTCAAATATTTCGTTTCTATTGCTTAAATCATATTTCATTGTATTTCCGTTAATGTCCAGCTCTCAAATGAATACGTTAATATTGACGTCACCACTCTATCATTCTCACAATTAAACAATCTTCCTTCTTCATCATATGATCAGTAACAATAATTGATATACAAAAATTAGTCCCCTATTGGGTCTGAACCTGACTTTCCTATTCATTCTAAACTTCTCGAGTATGGTTTGGCTACTATACCAGCGTACGTTTGATGTTATTATCCACCAGCCCTTCGGCGCTTGTTTTTCTTCTGTCATTATTTTCGGGTTTCTAATGGAATTAAAAAGTGTACTTATCGCATACTTATATAATAATAATAATAATACTCGTTAATAAAATTGAGTAACATTCTTTGTGACACCTAAAAGAGGGTGATAAGTAAGTAGTAATGAATAGAATACGAGCAAGGCGAACGGAAAAAGATTTCCACTTCAACAGGGGCTATCAATAAAAATTGGGACCGTAAAATTTGTATTCAGTTCCTCTTGCACGTTTGAAATGTAAAATCAAAAGTAGTCGACGAGCTCGCTTCTCCGTTATGTGCTACAACGTTTCGACTTCCCTTTGAATTTTCCAAGCGGTATTTTAGCTTCAGGTGTATCCATTCCGTTTTATTTGACGCAAGTGCACACATCCAAGTAAATGAAATGAAGACTACATTAGCTGTTAGATATGAGAGTTCTAAATACACATTACCCTTTTTAGATCGCTTTTATGATCATCGAGTATTTACAACCTTATTCAGCTGTAACAATGTATTTAGGCGAGAAATCTTAATATCTTATCTTAATTGATAGAAATCTTAATTGATAAATAACAAGATGCAAGTCTTGTTTATTAGATTCTACTTTTAAGTGCACAAAAGGTCAACTAATGCCTGAAATTTTTGTATTCACGAAGTTCCCGCTTCTTTTTATACGAAAGCACTAAAGTACTATTGCTGATACTATTAAAATAATATGTGAGTCGTTATAGTTCACATCTTATTTTTCTTTCAGATTATATTTCCAGATTTGTACATGAATATGATCAACACTGATGCTTAATAGCATAATATAATCTATATAATTATAGATATAATCTATTATTCTTTATTATATCCGTAACTTGCTGGATACGCTACTTGAGATGTTGTTTTAATACTACTAGTAATGTGTTTTGGTTACTTTAGATTTCATTTTACATACAACACCTTGGTATACGTTTTCTCGAAGTGCTGGAACCAGTGTTAATGTAATTTTTTCATGAACTAGAAAATCCCATTTTCCAACAAGACAATGCACGGCCACATATTGCCAGGTTTACTATGATGTATCTAGGTACGGTTAATATTGATATGCGTCCAAGGCTTTCTCATTCGCCCTATCACCTATAGAACACGTGTGGGATAGGTGAGACAAATGTTACATGTCTTACAGCCACCCCCAAATAGTTTAGATGATTTGCAACGGCGAATTTTTGAATGTTGGAATAGCATACCATAGCCTATTATGATTAGCTAATTATCCGAATACGCAAAAAACATGTGTGACTCTGTTCATAAATTTTTACTATAATTACAATTACAATTTTTCCTTGGCCACCCTCATCCTGTTTTGCAGCCCTCTCCCTCAACTATTATCGGGTTCAGAATAACTGAGCCCAGTGTTTGAAAGCTTATATCTTTGAAACTACTCTACCGAAAAAATTGAAAAAGACCTCGTTACAATCGGAATTCAATTTTTAATCTCAAACGAAAAGCTCAATTTTTCTTATGCGCGGTTTACTTGCAGCTCGCGATGAAAGCAAAAAAGTGCCCGTTTTTTGCCAATTCCGAGCGAATGCTCATCTTTACCAATTTTTTTTCTTGTAAACTAATCACTTAAAAAAATCTAAGCTTGGAATGGACGTAGACTGCTGTACCTGCGATGTAATGGTAATTTTATGTTTAACATTTTTTGGTTGATTCGGCTGATAATTTCACTTTTGTTCAGTGTCGATATCGCTTTATCGGGCAGCAACGCGATTCACTTCCAGAGAATCCTTACTTATTTTTATACGTTGTCACTACATTAAAATCACACAGAATTTGTTATATGAATTTTGGACGCGAATTAGAGACTCGCGGATATTTGCGGGGTGAGAGGGGACTCGGAGCGCCTGGCTTATGGCGCGAGTTATGGTTCCCGAGACCTCTGCGAAGTGGTAATATCATCCCCGCATGATGTCAGAATACCTAGAATAGCTTTATCGCCTAAGCGATAGCCGTAAGTTATATAAGGGACCGACGCCCGTAATTGTTTAATTGTTCTTCTGTAACTCTGTGCGCGTGCATCGTAAACTCTCTAAAATAAATAAGTTATCTTAAGTGATAATATATCAATTATTAATAGCCTACATCAATTTATAATATCTTAAGTGAGTTAGTCTTTTAAAAAAAACAACTCAACAAGAATAACAATTCAATAACATATCGTTAACCATGAATAATCAAGGTGCAAATCCAAGACCAATCCACCCCTTTACTAGAGCCTCAGTAACTCAAACAGAAGTTAATATAATTCCAAAATTTAATGGAAACCCAGTCTTGCTACCCATGTTGGTTGAACTATGCGAAAATCTCTTACAAACGTATTTCGATAATATCAACCTACAAAATCCAATAAATCAACTTTTAATCAGTATAATAAAAAGCCGCTTTCAGTTTAGTTGCCTCCAGAGATTTATTAAACCGGCAAGATATCAAAGCATGCCTTCAGCTCAACTACACCGATAAACGATCAGAAGATTGTTTACTCGATGACTTAATGAATATTAAACCCGTGCCAAGCGAAAATCCGTATTCGTTGGGAAATCGTGTGAAAGAATCATTAAATTTACTCCTCACAACACTCAAATTAAATAACGACCCTAATGAACGTATTATAAAGACCCGCATATATAAGAGGACCGCCTTACAAACGTACCTTAGATGTCCAATGAGACATCCTGATTTTGGAGAATACATTCAACTAGATCGACCTGCGAACTTGGAAACAGCTCAAGCTAGAATACTAGAACGCCAAAACTTCTTGTATTTTTGTAAGCAACCGACGCAAATTAATAAAAATAACTCTACAAAAGTAAATGGAATTACACCAGCTCAAAACCTTTCATCACCTAACTTTCAACTTAACTTTAGAATGTCAAGTCAACATCCTAATAGCTTTTCAAATTATAATGGACAACAGAATATTTATGCAACGAAATAATTTTCAGCAAAGACCCATCTTTGTGCCTAGCATTAATCAACAACAAAGTCGACCGATTTTTGAAAGATTCAATAATCATCAGAGATTTAATCAGCCTAATAGCTATCCAAATTTTAACTCAAACGTTAATCAAAATCAAATGAAACCGACACCTATGGATATTGATAAATCCACCATGTCTCGTTTTAAAATAACGCAAAATAATAATAAACGCCCTCGTCAAGAAACGAATAATATTCAAAGTGACAGTAATGAAATCTACTTTGATGAACAAACAGGAGAATGTTATCAAAAAATAATTTTAACACCAGATGACGAAACTGATTACAATATTGAACCAGAATGTAACCCTAGAGATTTTGAAAATCTCGATGACGAAAACGCAGAAAATGATAAGGAAAATTGTATTCTACCAGCCTCAGAAAATTCCCTATCTTAGAACTAAATATGCCAAATTTTAACAAATTACCACACATAATTTTACCTGAAATTAATAATGCTAAATTTCTTATTGACAGTGGAAGCGAAATGTCATTTATTAATCCAAATTTAGTAGAACAATATTTTAACGATTTTGTGTACTACGATCCTTACCAAATCAAAACAGTACATGGATTAACTAAACATGATTTCAAAATAAGAATCCCAGAACTAATTACATTCAATGACCCTGTAAACGTGTACGACTTCAATATAGTCGAAATTTCAGATAAATGCAATGGAATAATTGGCTCCGATATTTTAGAAATCTTACAAGCAAAAATAAATGATAAAGATAGATGTTTGGAAACAACTAATGCAAATATACTCTGTACATATAAGCCATCAATTGTAACGTTATCTCCTAGAACTCGACCCATCCTGAAAATACCAGTAGTCCGACAACAAGGCGAATTTCTAATAAACCGCATTAAGTCAATTGAAAATGTTGAAATACCTAATTCTACTATTAAAGTCAATAACTATGAAGCTATTACAGAGATCACAACTTTTAATGACTATCCAGTAAAAATCCCTGTAGAACCGATAGAAGTCGAAGAGTTCGCCGACTTTCTTCCAAATAATGAATCGTACCCATCAAATTCTCTAACTCATCAAGAAATTTGACGAATCCAGTATCAAACGATAAAAGATAAGACAAGCATTGACCACTTAAATTCTGAAGAAAAATCCACTATAAAAAATGTCTTAGGCAGATATCCGAACTTAATACATCATGAATCAATTCCTTTAACATTCAGTTCAAATATAAAGCACTCAATAAATTTAACTAACTCTAGTGCATCAAAAACCTTACAGGCAGTCCTATACGCAAAAATTAGAAACAAAAAATCAAATTAAAGAATTATTAAGACAAAACATCATTCGTGAAAGTGATTCACCTTGGGCTTCACATATTTCTTTGGTTCCAAAAATACTGGACGCCTCTGGAAAACACAAGTGGCGATTGGTAATAGATTATAG
>JAWQRL010000025.1:0-10633 GCA_033557495.1 Thyregis relictus | reverse complement strand
ATAGGGGAGAACCAGTTGAAGAGGTCGCAGCATTCGAATATTTGGGAAGCGCAATATAAAACGATGGAAGAATTGACGTAGATGTATTTCCCAGTTGTTTATAGCTAGAAGAATATACATCGGTTTCTGTTGTTTCTGTCTCTTTCGTATTTTTAAACAATTTCTTTATGAAGTATTGTCTTTTATAAGTGAGCGTGCACGTTGTTTTCAGCTGAATTAATTTAGTTTTGGGTAAAATTATTTTAAAATGCCAAAGCAAAGGGCCACGGTACATGAACGGATTAAGTTAAAGAATGTAAAGGAGTTGAAATTTGAAAACATGCAATATTAAACAACATATGCAAACAATGTTACATCGACAAAGGTTTACAAATAAATATGCACAGTTGTAGAATTCTTACAATCAACTCCTGGATATAACAAACAACAAAGATTTCATTTTGATTTATGGAAAGCTATCGTAGAGTCATACCATTAAATAAATTACATAATGATTGCCTTAAAATATTTTTGGCAAAATATTGCAAGATATAGTAATCCCTTAACATTCGCGAGGGTTATGTTCACGGAAACCTCCACGAATGTTGAGACTATCTCCCCGTGCATAAATGGGAGGTAGGCTTTGTGATTTTTTTTAACTGGAAAAGCGCAATCTAAAATTACTGTTTATTAAACATTAAGAAGGATCTACAGTGCATTAATTTGAATAATTAGAAAAATATTGTACACCGTTGTAGAACAATGCGATTGTTTGGCAGAACAGATTTCTTTTTTATGAAATTCCATTAAAGAAGCCTCGATTTATCTCTTAAATTTAAGATTCCTCACCAGTGAAGGGTCGCATTCTATTATTCCCTCAATAAGTTATTGCTAAAGTTTTAAAATTTCCCCGACATTTTTTTGCAGAAAATATTTCACCTGCAATAAAACTTTTGAATTTTAGAAACTTTAAGAAACTAAAAAAAAAATTACATAAAAAAGAAAGAAAAATGTTTACCTGCAGTTTCAGAATTCCATGTAGAATTCTTGAGAATGTTGAGATTTTCTTCATTTTTGACTTCTCGAATAATTAAAATTGGCGAATGTTAAGGGATTATTGTACAGTGGATGTTGATAAAATAGAACCATTTTGTTCTTGGGGTAATTTCAATTTTCGAAATGTTGAAAACGAAGAAATATTTTGTCATAAAGCTCTCTTCATATTGTGCTTTATGGGCACATAAATTAGAAACATTTCCTACATACTTAATAAGTTAAATATATTTAACTTGTTAACGGTACGTGATTGTACCATATCTTCTTCTCACTTTTAACCAAAAAATAGCCTTCTCATTTGAAAGTGGTAGACTTGAGCTATTGACAATGAAGACCCCTATTCTCATAAATTCAAAGTAGCCTGTATTTAGGCCCGGATTTAAAAAAAAAACGACCATTAACCTCCCCTTTAGCCGAGAGGCTAAAACGTCGCACATATTTCAATCCGATCTGGGGGACGACATGCTCAAAATTCTTCCATGATATACATTGCCAAATAGTACATTAAAATCACTGACCTTTGTTATAAGCTACTTTATCACTTAACGGTATTACCGGGGACAAGTACTCAGTCAAGTGAGCATATTTTCTATTAAATTTTAGGGACGGGTGGGTCAAAAGTTGAGCAGCAGTCGGCCTATCGCTTTGTTCGTGCTGCATACACAATAACGCTATTTCGTGCAAACTTTCACTGAATTTCCTTTTCGACTGTCGACTTAGGATCGTCATGACTGTGGAATCTCCTTAAATGAAGAAAATAACACCAACTGACATATATGGTACAACAGGAATTCCGCCGAACTCTATTTTCATTTCTTACCGTGTATATTGTGATCTTCTAAGTGTATCGTCGTGCAATCCAACAATTGCGGTATCGATCCTCTAACTTTCTCTGTCAGCATTACTGTAGTAGACATAATGAAATACTAAAAATGAATTCATTTAATATATACAGTTAGGCCTAGATGTAATTTGGAGCTCCGTAGCAGCTCCAAAATCCATGGAAAATTGGCTTTTATCGAAAAAAACGTTGGATACATTGAAGTACTTGGACATATTAAAAGAAAATATCAGAATACCATCCTAATCACTAAACTTAAATGCTGGAACATGTAAGCGAAGGTTTGGAGAAAAAGGAACAATGGCATTTCTAATCAAACTTAATTAAAATGCTAACCAAAGTAATGCTTGCTTTTATGCTTCAATGTACATTAAAGAATACCGTACCATAACAAACATATGATCAAGAAATGACGTCAATTGAAAGACTGCCATATTTCTGCATTTCTTCATCAGTAAATTCCTGTTATGAGTCGAACGTGCTCTGTTAAGTTTCAATAACTATATTACTTTGATGTCTTTTCCCCACCTGCAGGACGCATTTGTACCTGTAAGATAAACTTATTGAATTCTGGTTGTTCTACAATACCGTGATGCGACAGCAAGATGCGGTCGTATCCTGTCATTGCGTTTTATCGCCATATGTGTGAATAGATTCTATAAAAGCGATTAGTTAATAAACCGCCCGTAAAAATTACTCATAAATGGGTTTCTATATTGGCCATTTTAACATACTTATTTAAACATTCATTTAAATGGTAAAGGTTAAAGGATTACTTAATATCTCCGGTATAACTGTTATTTTAAAACTACATTTTAGTTTTATCAATGCACAAATATGTTAACTTTTATGGCATTGCATCAAGAATATCGATATAAGTGAGAGTCATTTTGAAGGACCATACGCTAATATTATGGATAATGAGAGATGAACAGGGAGAGAGAGAGAATTTATTTATCGAGGATTTTGTATTTTTGGAATATTATTTTTAACTTCTTGCGGTATTTGTTCGGTCGAAATATCGCCGAAACATATATTTACAGTTCTGCAAATATCGACCTCTTTGTTTTTTTTTAAATTCATGTTATAAATATTTTTTATAACATTTTTTTGTTGTTTTACTCGTTTTCTTCTATTAGAGAAATTTTGGTATCTTGAAAAAAAATTGATAAGTAGTTACATTACGTTTTTATTTTAACCATTCTTTTAATTCGAAATTAATTGATGTGATTAGATTTAATTCTTATCATTTAATTTGTTTGTATTTGAATTAGAAGATCTTGACTACAAGTAAACGTCGAGTAAAAAATTAATTTTCAAAGACAAGTTAAATTTTGGCCAATTTTCTTTTATTAATTTTTTTAATTAACTACTACTTCATTTATTTAATAATTTACTTTAACATTTTTTACTTTAATAATAGATTTCAAAGAATTAACTTATTCCAAAAAATTAATTTATTCCAAAGAAATAATTTATGCCAGAGAAATAATTTTCAAATTAAATAGATTTCAAAGAAATAAATTATTGATGGGAAAATATTTATTTTAATACCTTTATATTGTGTTTAATATGCGGGGCCGCGAAAAATCTCGACGATAAAAAGGGAAGAGCAAAGAAAAAGATTTAGTCCTGGTACACATGATAAATCCTCCTGGTTTTATTGCGTACTAATTTAAGATCTGGGATAATTATCTTAGAACGTTAAGGTTTTGAGCAAGATAAAATTGACTCACGTGAAGACGATTATTTCCAGACAGCGTTAAATGCTGTTAAAATTGTCTTTATCGCAGCAATTTCAGTGACACCTGGTCTTAACGTTTCTGAATGTGTTTGTATTAAGGGGACAAATTTCCTTTATACATATACATATATATTATAAATAATATCAAAAAATAATTACTTGGTATTATTAGACTGTAGGAAAGTGTATTTAGAAATATATAACAATTTCTAATATGGTGGAGTTCTAAAATTTGATAAGTAGTTACATTACGTTTTTATTTTAACCATTTTTTAAATTCAAAATTAATTGATGTGATTAGATTTAATTCTTATCATTTAATTTGTTTGTATTTGAATTAACAAATCATGACTGCAATGAAACGTCGAGTAAAAAATTAATTTTCAAAGACAAATTAAATTTTGGCCAATAATAAAAAAATAAATATTAGTTTAACTCAGCTTAATCAATATTAAAAATGCAAAAAGAATGCAACACTCTCTGTAAAATTACAGTAAAGTCCTCGAAAAGTATTCTCTCAATTTATTACTCAATTTAAAAATTATTGAGATGATTATTAAAATAATAAAAAAATGTTTCAATCCAAAAAGTGGCGAAATAATTAAAAGTATTAAAATAAGTGTACTTATTAATTAATCAGTTTGAATTTACTTGAATTAACAAATCATGATTATAAACAAGCGTCAAATGAACAAATAAATTTTACAAATGAATTTTGAAATGCAAATTCAATTTTGTTTAATAACGAATCTTTAATAAAACATAAATTTTAGCCTAACTCACCTTAATTAATATCATACTTGCACAAAACAATACAATAAAGTCTGTAAAATTACAATAAATAAATAAACCAATTTTACGTCCTTCTTTAAAGTATTGTTTCAATTTATTACTAAATTCAAAAATTATTGAAATAATTAAAAGTATTTAAATAAGCACTTATCGATTAATCTGTTTAATTAACATCATGATCATAATCAAACGTCAAATATAAAATTGAATTTTAAAATGTAAATTTTCAATTTACAAATAATTGAAAATAAATTTTAGTTAGAATAACCATAACCAATATTAAAAATGCAGAACATAACCCAGCACAGTCTGTACAATTTGAATAAAGTTTTTCAAAGTACAATATAATATAATACGAAACATATAAATTAAATTTTGGTTAATAATGATCTGCAATAAAAAAATACATTTTTGCTTAACTCATTTCAATCAATATTTAAAATGCACAAAACAACAGAGTCTGATAAATTATAAGAAAATCTTTGAAATTACAAAAATAAATAAATACGTAATAATCAAATTGGATTTTTTATGGATATGTTTGAATACAAATTTTCTTTTTTTATTAAGTATTTTCTCAATTTATCACTCAATTAAAAAAGTACAGAAATAATTAAAAGTATTAAAATAAATACTTATCAAATAATCAATCGGAATTGACTTAAATTAACAAGTCATGATTGTAAAATCAAATGTCAGATACAAAATTAATTTTAAAATGCAAATGCAATTTTAGCTAATAGTGAATCTGCATTAAAAAATATTTTTCTTGCATAACTCAGCTTAATCAATATTAAAAATGCAAAACACAATATTACAAAGTCTGTACAATTACAATAAAGTCTTTGAAATTACAGAAAAAAAACCATAAATAGGTAGTTATTAAATTGAATTTTTTATGGATATGTTTCAACACCAACGTTTTTCTTAAAGTATTCTATCAATTTATTACTCAATTAAAAAAATGTTGAAATAATTAAGTATTAAAGTAAATACTTAATCTGTTTGAATTGACTTGAATTAATAGATGATGATTATAATCAAACGTCAAATGCAAAATGCATTTTTAATTGGCAAATCCAATTTTGGCTAATAATAATAAAATAAAATCTAAATAAAATAGTAAAAAATCAATTTTAGATTTTATTTAACTTCATTAATATTAACAATGCACAAATCGGCGCAACCAAGTCTGGAAAATTACAAGAAAGTCTTTGAAAATACAAAAAATAATAAATAAATACGTAATAATGGTATTTTTTCATGGATATGTTTTAATACCAACATTTTTCTTTATAGAATTCTTTTAATTTATTACTCAATTAAAAAAATATTGAAATAATTAAAAGTATTAAAGTAAATATTTATCAATTAATCCGTTTCAATTGACTTGAATTAACAGATCATGATTATAATTAAATTAAATTAATTATAAGTAATTATATTAATATAATTAATTATATTAATTATAATTAAAGTAAATTAAATTAAACGTAAATGCAAATTCAATTTTGGACAGTAATGAATGTATAATAAAAATAACTTTTGTTTAATTAATCAATATTAAAAATGACCAACAAAATGCAACAAAGTCTGTAAAATTGCAATAAAATCTTTGAAAAGGGTTAAAAAATAAATAGAGGTTTGAGAGAATTTTTCTAGTTTCGAATTAAATAAATTCGAAATGTTATTAAAATGTTTTCATTATTTTATCTTGTACTTTAATTTTTGTACAATAAATATTTTGCTTTTTAAAACAAAAATTTAAGTTTAGTTTCAGTTATTAAATTTATCTCACCAAAGAAATTAATACAAATTTTCATTTATAAAATACGGTTTGAAACAATATCTCTTGTTTTGTATGAATTACATTTTTTGTTGTTAATTATTAAGAACGTAACTTTCGAGTGTTTAATTTTTGAAATTCTGATTACTTATTCTTATTGGTATAATATAGAATCATATTGTTTAGATTTAAAAATATATTTTATATTATTTTTTATAAAAGTCACCTAAATATTATTAAAATTATACAAAATTTATTACCCTTGACTGATAATTTTAGGAGCGTTTATTAAAAAGCTCAGTTACAAGAAAATTACAACTTTATTTTCTTAATTCTATCCCTTACTCTTCTAATTTCCTTCTCCACTTTCTTCCCTTCTCTCTCAATGTTATGCCCGAGCCTTTTCCCTTCTTCCTTGATCGTTTCCGTATTTATTACAATTACGCTTCCGCCATCCGGGACGTTTATTTGATTATCCTGTTTCTGCTTGATCAGAGCGACATCGTTGCTAAGTTCTTCGCTCTTCAGCAACACTCGATCAGTTTGGGAAATTATCAGACTTGTACTTTCTGCTAAGGCGGTGTGTAAATGAGTGATTATGGCTGTTTGACTACTTTCGATGGTTTCTTTAACTTCAACGTGCTTCGTAGCGTTGTCGTCCATAATTTCCTCGCAGATCTTCATCCTTTCTTCGCTTGCAGATTCGAGAAGCTTCAGCTGCGCCTCGTAGGTGAATTGGGCGAATTCTTTTATATCTTCCAAAGGATCTTTCTTAGATATGTACGATCGTATCGTGTTCTTTATATCTTCTTTATCTGCATCGGTTAATGTGTATTTATAGTAATAGTGTGGGCTTTCGATTTCGTAGTTGTCCTTCGGAGGAGTATCTTCGAAATCGAAAAGAATTCTGTGTCCCAAAATTGCAGTGGAGGTTTTCTTCTTTTTGTAATACGTTAATACATCGTCTTGTTTGATTCTTAATCCGCAACTGGTGAAGAAATCCGACGTGGTTACTTTCGAGTTATCTTCAATTGCGTGCAAAGTTCTACCGAGCTTTAACATCTTCGTTTTGTGTCTTTTCGAATTACCGTATAAAATTCCTTTTTGCACCAGTTCCGATGTTAACACTTCTACAATTTCTTCGTTTAACAAATAAGTGCATAACCTATTCGAAGCGTCTTGGCCTAATTTTTGCATTGCTCTCGTAGTTCCGCCTACTTCGCAAGTAACTTTGCCGAACTGGTATTCGTAACATTTAAAAACTTCGAGGGCCCCAGAAATTAAGATGTTTCGAAAGGAATTTTTGTCGTCGCCACTTGAATATGATATCGATCCAACTATAGATGCGCTTTTCTTATCCAACAGGCTGTTAACATATTTGTCTCCTTCGATGATTCCACCTGAAATTCCTTTTCCTACAGTCGGTATCGCTAATGATAGACTGGATAAGATGGACACTGCTTTTGTGGTTGGTTTCTTCTTTAAGTCTGGGTTTTCTTCTAAAATGTGCCTCCAATATCGGATTTGCTCTTCACAGTATCTCGTGAAGTAGTAAGAGAATTCGTTTAGATTTTTATTGAGATCCATTGCACTAGAATAGAAAGAAGATGGGAATAATATTTATTCCTTCCATAATTAAAGGAGTAACACCCAGAAAAATAAAGAGTGAACTTACTTGCCGACACAATATTTATATTTAGATAATAACATCAATAAATAATTCAATCATTTATCAATCGCCTTTAAGATAAGATTAAACTCAATATACAGTGGCTCGCAAATTGCTTTAAAAACGAAGAGAATTACAGCTTTAAGAAAAGAACAAAATCAATTTAATTTGATTATGAAATAGTAATTATAGAAAAAAAAATCATAGCATGTTTATTCTACAATTTTGCAGAATAAACATAGAATTTTATAGACTAGGCTTTTGACAGCATTTTGTTTCCAAAAAAACAACAATATACAGGATGTCCAATATATTAATATTAAAATATATTATAATTTGTAGGTAATTTTGTATCAACATTTTTGGAAGCCATTGTACGCACTATTTCGAGACACTTCACTCTACATAGAAATGACGAACGTTAAAAGTTACTGACCTTCTACAAAATTTAAGCAAAATAATTCGCACTGTTAAAGTGTCATCGCCACATTACTCTTGCTATTGTTATTAGACACAATAATGTCTTCGTTGATAGTCACGCATCTGTGCTTTAGAGGTTAGAGTCTGCCAGACTACTGCAATAAATTTTCACAGCCCAGCCTTGATAGAGCAATGGGAGGTCATATAATAATCAGTTGTGACGTCATAAAAATTCCCAGTTCGTACAGTTTTCGTGACTCATTAAGGAATCTTGAATGTTTGCTTATTTGGAATATGTTCTAAATAACATTTAGTTAAGTAAAATTAAATAATTCGTATAAATTATTTGAAATAAAACGATTGAAAACATAGAAATAGTTTATATTAAAAAAGTAATTATAAAAACAACTTATTCATACTGACAAAAATCTTGTATTTTTATTTTTAAAAAGAAAGTGAAATAATGAATATTTAATAAATAATATTCTGCTTAAAATTCTGAAAAATCCCAGTAGAATTTCCCCACAAACTTTAACGGATTAGAAAATTCGTTAATACACAAAACTTTGTATTGATAAGGTAAAGTTTATTCGTTATTAAATATATAAATATTAAACAATGGAAACAAGTTCCATAAAATATGAATTTAGCCTGTAAATAAAATTAATTTCATTTATTGAACTAGGAAATGTACCTTCAAAGTTATCTTCCAATGTGAATAAAATTAATTGAAAAGTATTAAAAGAAAACAGTCAATATTAAAGTGATTGTAATAAAAATGAAAATCCTTATTAAACTTAACAAAAAAATAATAAACCAACTGGTTGATACTTACAAAAATTTTTATTTTATTTTTAAAAAGAAAGTGAAACAATGAAAGTTTAATAAATAATATTCTGCTTAAAATTCTGAATAATAAATAAAAAATACAATCATAGTTTTTCACGATTTCCTAAAATGCTTAAAATACGTCCAGAAGAATTGCCCATAACATTTTAGTGAAATAGGAAATTTACCCTCAATGTTAGCTTCAAATATGAATTTAGCCTGTAAATAAAATAATAATTTCATTTACTGAAAAGTATTAAAAGGGAACAGTCAATATTAAAATTAATAAATTATTTTATTTATTTTAAAAAAGAAAGTAATACAATGAAAGTTTAATAAATAATGCGCTGAAAATCCTAAATAATAAATACAAAAAATACAATCAGTGAACTACTAATGTTGACTTAATTCGTCAAAAATTAATGATTCCTTAAAATACCTTGAAACCGATGAAAAATACCGTCAAGAGTTTCCTAAACTATTTTAATGAACTAGGAAATTTACCCTAAAAGTTACCTTCCAATATGAATTTAGCCTGTGAATAAAATTAATTGAAAAGTATTAAAAGGAAACGGTCAATATTTAAATGATTGGAATCAAAATTAAAATCCTTATTAAACTTAATAAAAAAAAATCGATGAAAGTACGCCAAGAAGAATTTCGCCAAATATTTTCAGGAATTAGGAAATGTATTAATACAGAAAACTGTGCATTAATAAGGTACAGTTAATTTTTTAAATTATATATGTAAATCTTAAGCATCAAAAATAAGTTACCCACAAATATGAATTTTGCCTCTAAATAAAATTAATTAAATTAAAAGGAAACTAACAATATTAAAATGATTGGAATAAAAATTAAAATCCTTATTAACTTAGCAAAAAAAATAATAAAACAACTTGTTGATACTTACAAAAATAATTTTATTTATTTTTAAAGAGAAAGTGAAACAACGAAAATTTAAGTAAATTATACTCTTCAACATTACTACTTAAATTTAAGTAGTAATGTTGAATTAATTCGCCCTAAAATGCTTGAAATCGATCAAAAATACGCCTAGAAGAATTTCTTCAAATATTTTAACAAATTAAAAAATTCGTTAATACACAAAACTCTATATTAATAAAGTAAAGTATATTCTTTAGTAAACAATTTATTTAAAATGTGCGGTAATTCGATTATTGTAATTTATATCTCCAAAATACAAAATGGATTAAATAAAACCATCCTATTGAGTAAAAAAGTTTCCTTGATAGTTTGAAGATTTAAATTAAAGGAGTACGATGAGTTTCAACATCGTTTTCCCGAATAAAATTCAATCCGAATTCGGATTTAATTTGGAAATTAAGTGCCCCTCGACTCCTATTCAATTATTCAGCGATTTGGGCGAGAATAACGTCCCTTTTGACAGTCATTTATGCGAAACGATACACAGACACACGTTCTGCATCACAATGCGACGGTCGGAATTCGCACTTTAGATTACGATTAATCCTTTCGGGAGAATTACGAAGTCTC
>JAWQRL010000024.1:0-10810 GCA_033557495.1 Thyregis relictus | reverse complement strand
ATTTTTACTAATTAGTAAATTATTAAATTTATTGCACAATTCCCTGTTTTGTCACTTAGTCATTAAGTCTGAGAAACTACATTCTAACCAGCTTACGATGCTATTTATTTTAAAAAGGGCCGCACTTGATTGCTTTGGCGCAGCCAATTAGAAGACAATTAAGCGTTTCCTTACCTTCCTTACGTTTCCTTACCCCTACCCCTTACTTACATAATTACTCCCCATAGAGCGTTTCCCGCCCCGTTTATAATCTACGGATAGAGACCCTCTTCACAGCTCGTCTTTTTTGAAATAATAAAGGAAAATATGCCTATAACGCACTTTGTACCTTCCATCTTTAGATATTTTGTTCCTTCTATCGGAGTGAACTTGCACTGAAGCAAAAACCGAACAAACTTATTTACTAACCTAATAGTCTCAGTATTTATTTTCTACTAAACGATCTCGAATATGACTGGAGTAAAAGTCGATTATACGATGATCTAAAAAACTGTAGAAAGAGTTGCAAAGCATTAACTCTTTATTGTGCATGGCTACGTATTGTCAAAATCATTGCTGAACCATCCTTTGAAATACAATCGTAAAAGTTTAAGAACGTTGTTGCAAAGTAATTCGTCCTTGACAATATCATCCTCAACATTCAAAATGTGCAATGATCTAACGACTTCGCTGTACCACTTGGGCCTCAGTTGCAAATTACTGATTTACCATCTGCACTGCACCAGATGTTGAAAAGCTTCGTGTCTCAGATGATATATTTGGAGAAATCTTTGATAATAATGACAAGCTGCAGCTACCGAATTTTGTTTTGCTTTGCCATGTACTAATAGTCATAATAATCTAAATATCTTACTCTGAAGATATAAAGAGACAGTCTTTTGATGGTTAGTCTGTATGGGACAGCTCTAGTTATTGCTTGATATTAGTCATTTGGTAATTATTTACTAGCTACTCAAACTAAATATTTATTCTAGCCCTTCGAAAAACGTGCAAGTAAAGCCGACGGCATGCGAATTGTCGGAAGATACCGAAAACTTGGGTGTACGCCTTCCAATGTTAGACTGCACTTTGAGCGAAGTTAAAGAACGAACCTCTGCAAGTTCTCCTCAAACCGTAGTTGTAGCTGATATGGGGAATTTACCCGAACAAAGTGACATGTAAGTAGAATTAATTCAAGGAATAATTAATAAAAACAATACATTTTCTGTATGTCTTACTCTTACCCTGAAGATAATTTCACATTACAAATACCAAATGACTAATACATTTGGTAATTATTTACTAGCTACTCAAACTAGTCAAAGTAGAAAATTTACCCGAACAATGTGACATGTAAGTAGAAATAATTCAAACAGTGAGTAATAATAATAATACATTTTCCGTACTTCATTTTATTTCCTCTTACCATGAAGATAATTAAGTTAATTATTTATAAGCTAATGGGGCTAAATATTATTCTAGGCGTTCAAAGAATGTTATGGAAGTAAAGTTGAAGACGTGCAGATCACAGGGTGATTCCGAAAACCTACGTCCGATAAGTGGAAACTTCCATTTGCTAAATACCACTTTTATTGAAATTGAAGAGCAGAACCCTGAAAATTCTTCCCGAACTAAAGTGGTGGCCGAAGTAGAGAATTTATCCAAGCAAAGTACAACGTAAGCAGAATTAATTCAAACAATGATTACTAATAATAAAAATTTAATTTTGCCAATTTAATTTTCAATATCGGTAATTTATTAGTTATTTATGAACTAATTTGTTCTAGCCTTTTAAGAAACGTTATGGAAATAACGCCGAAGGTGTGTGGATTGCAGATTGTGTTGCGAGACCCTGCTTTAGGGAAACTTAAAAAACAAATAAAAGAAGTTGTTGAGGAAGTACAAAATTTACCCCCACAAAGTCAAATGTGAATAGAATTAATTCAAACTAAGTTGTCAATTTAGCATTTATTTTGCAGTCTATCGGCAAGCGATGCGAATGCCATGTTAACTCCTGCGATTCAAACGAAAGTCGAAAACTTAAGCTCACAGCAACTTCAAAGAAAAAGAAATCAATATAAGGATTCATACACGCAATGCGATGAAATAAAACAGCCTGAAGTTGCGGTGTCTCCGCCCATTAGCAGTGATGTTGCACAGTATTTACCATTACTGTAAGTTTATTACATACTTTAAACTATATAGGGCGTGCCTGTATATTTTTACTGATACTAGTCTGAGCTTTGTCTCGGTCTACTGATACCTTCTCTAGTGTTTAGTGTTGGCTTCTATGCAACCATACATAGCCAATTTCTCTTGTTTGTTGCAAGACATACAAATGCTTTCGGCTCTTAATGGTCTTCTAAGAAGCTGTTCTGCGTAAAGGCAAGATGCAGCTTGTGAATTCTACCTGGCTTTTCCATATGCTATTAACATGTAGGCGGATGCGGTGTTCGTTAATACACGCGCACACATTTTTGAATATATATGTGTTCCATTTATGTAGTGTCCTACCTAACTTCAGTTTATTTTAAAAAGAACACCCCATATAATATTGTATCGTGTATATATTATACCGCTTTTAGTTAAGAAATTAAGAATTAAACAGTTGTGTTTAACCCACTGTTTAACTTATATGAATTTATTAATCTGCCAATGGACGTTATCGCCCATATATGAATAAGTAGTTTTATACTTTTTTTGAAACAAGAAAATAATGACTTCCAAGTCGGGATTCAAACCCACAACCTTCTGCTTTTACGGCAGGTGCTCTATTCGTTGAGCTATCGAGGGTCTTTCCTAACTTAAAATAAATATTTTATTAACACTGAATACATCTGAATAGTGCTTAAAGCACATCTTGCAACTATTTAAAACACTTTAACTCCACCATGGACGACTTCCCAAATGTTAACCATAAGTGGCGTTTTTAGGGAATCGATGCCACTTATTTTTTCCAAATCGAATAGATTTTTCAATATCGGCAACTACAAGTACACACAAGTTCATTATATTTTTAAAGTAAGAATTACGAAAAGTTTGCACTTAAGCATCAACCACAGCTTAATGTTGTTTAAAATATTTGAAAAAATTCTGGTGGTAGTTTCAGATGAAAAGGAAAACCTTTGGAGGAATTATCTGTTGAATTTCTATGATTTTGATAATGATCTTAATGATACAGGTGTGGAAAATATTGAATAGCACATACACGATTACTAAAGATGGATGGAGACAGATGGATACACTTATTGTATTCTCAATATGCAATACGTTCAACCGTGCTGCAAAACATTTTTGTTAATAAGAGGCGAGTGAGGAACACGGCTAACTTAGGGAGGAGTCTTAAGGTCGATACAGACATAACCTTTGGTGACGATATTGTGTCATGCATGATCACTAAGTTGTAGAGAAAACTGCACATGTACAATAGAGGATATTTATCAAAATCAATTTACTCGTGACGTTTAGTGCGTTAATTTGCCAAAATTTAAGCATCCTGAAACAGCATCATCTCTTGGAACGTAACGATGCAAAACTGAGCAAAATTGTATTAAAAATGTATTTTTCACCCATCATTTCTGTATACAATGTGACAAACTCACCCTATATATTCTATGTATGATATATTTCGTGCATTCGCATTCTTCTTTTAGAAAACGTTCAGAATGTTTGTGATCTAAAATTACAGCGATTAATGCCAACTCTTCCAATTTAAAATGCACCTTTTTTTCTCTGTGACAAAATAAGAACAACTGCGTAATATCAACTAAATTTAGCGGTCACAGTACGAGTGGCATACACGTATTAGCAATTAAATTTTTTTATTATTTTCTGTTTCTAAATTATTATGTGATATGTATATCAATTAAAGTTGAAAAGAAATGGACTTAGTGGTTGTTTGCCTGTATGGCGACAATTAAATCATGTAAAGTTAATGAACAAAACACAAAATTAGCCGAACATATAATACCAGGAATATGCTTTAGACTTATGCAGGAATTAACTTAAAATTTTAATCTACTCCGTGTTGTAATTTTTATGTCTCTTAATTTTCACTTTTATTTTCATTATATTATTAATATTTTATATAGGAATCACTATAAAGTGAAAATCAACGCGAACATGGTGGTAGTTGCAAAAATGAAAGAGGAACAGGCAACTTTGCAAAAACAACTGACAACGTGGGAGGTGGCATTTTCCGATGTCCATCAGTGAGTTAAATAAGCGACTACTTCTCGAATATACAATATAATCATTATTTCAACACAGGAAGTATGAACGTGCAAAAGCCATTCTGGAGGGTTATCGGTCCAACGAACTGGTGTTAAAGAAGCAGTTAGCAGAAGCGGAAAAATGTATTGCTGCTTTTGAAGAAATAAAAATGTGTACGAAGAAGGAAATGGCTGAATGTATTGAAAAGCAAGTCATCAAAGTGGTTTATTATCTCTGTACGATTGTTTAATTAATGTATTTGTAGATGTAATACTATAGTCAAGTTAGAACGTACTAAGTACGAAGAGGAACTAGCCAAGGCGGTTGCTCTGAATAAGTTGTTGAAAATCAAAGTGGAATCGCTGGAAAAAAGTTTGGCACAGAAAACTAAAGAGTGTGAAGATTTGGTGGGATTGTTGGATGAAATAACCAAATAAAAGTAGACTAGAGATAACGTAAACTAAATAAATCTTAAACTTTTCGTTACCTTTTTTTTTTAACAATTATTTTTAAAATTATGTCCTGTTATAAAGATATATGTTGCGTCCCCTACAAAAAAGTGAAGAGGTAAATATAAAGTCCTATTTTTGCGACTGTACTACCTTTTTGTTACTCCTGTTACACACCACACCTCCTTGATCTAACGTGTTTCAAACGCTATGAATTTGAAGGAAGACCGAAATTTTTTTGTCAAGATCACAGAAAAGCAAAGAAATATACGCCGAGCTTAATTTACAGGATTCGATACTTTTGTCTTGATGCTGATTTTAGTAATACGAGTTTCACGGACAACGTAAAATAGATCAAATTCATATCGCGATCGCAGAAAAGTGTGGAGGTAAATGTAAAGCCTAAAGGACAAAGTACTTTTGGTACTCATGATGCAGCTCCTGGATCTAATGGTCTTTCACTCATCTTTTCCTTAAATTTCAAAGCCTTCGACCACATTTCTACCTTTATCTTGTCCATTTTTACCTCCCCCATCAGGATATGTCTCAACGTCTCCCTCTTCATCTGCAGCACCCATTTTTAATACTTCTCCCGAATTCTTTCTAAGCTCTCCTGCCCTCTCCATCGTCATATCTCTGCCCCTTACAGAATAATGCTCTTTGCCAGACTGTTAAACATAATTTTTCTTAGTGTGACATTTTTACCAAATTTTCTTTCACTCAACTCCCGTATCTGCGTCACCATCCTGTTTTCTTTTTTGCTAATTCCCTACGGTATGCCTTCCGAATGTATTGATAGGCTTCAGTGTAAGTCTTATTTGAGTAATCTCCCTTTACGGCGATCTTTTCTTTGACTATTTTAGGACAACTAACGTCCTTTGCAGATGTTCTTACTGCTGGTGTAATTTCCTATGGGGCCTGCCGTGTAGAATGACACAAAGAGCTCGCCGCATGATTCATTTTCTCTTCAGTTTTCAACGTTCCGCTGAATATTATCATATAGAAATGTTAAAACCTATCAGTTGAAGATTGAGTAGTAACCGAGTCAGCACGAAATTAAATTACATTTTTAATCATTTCCAGCATATTTCTGTAAGTGCAAGTACTACATTAGAAACCCCGATTTTTACAGTTTGCCTCTAAATATTTATAACATGATACCAATCCAAAATAATGGCAATTTATGCAATATTTCGATCATCCACCTTTAAGTAGTGTACAGGTTAAAAATACATTTTTATTGTTTAAAGACTTACATACGTCCTGCAGATGTCTTAGTACAAAACATTTAAAGCAGCGGAAATATCTTATTGTTAAACCAAAATATGTGTGGATATTCATCAAGAGGCACCACACAGCTCACGGTTACTAGAAGTAGCGTTGTAAGTGGGGCTATATCGCGGAAGTGCGTGGCAGTTATTTTAACGTTGGGAACTTAAAACCAAAAGATTCTACTTAGCACTTTGAGCTCATATTCATTCTTACTCATTTCTTCCTGTAACTCAGTAAGAGAAGTAATATTGTTTACATCTGCAATAAAAATTGGCGGCAGTTTCGGTGCTTTAATCTTTTCATTCTCTTTTTGCGATTTGTCATTTCTATTGTTTAACAATACATATCAGTTTCAGATAATTGTTGGAGATCTTAACCAGTAATCGGACACTTTTATTCGTTTCATATTTCTAATTTTTCCGGGCTGTCGCATCTTGAACCTTTTTATTTTTTATGGGCTGCCATTCTTGAGATTTACTGATTTATGGTTGGATATACCATTGCGGTATACTGCAATGTATTGCTCACTCACTGTTAGGTGGTAATCAATATTACCACTTACCAGCGTATTATGTTCATATTGAACCAGTGGGATTGATTGCGGAATAGTTATTCACAAAGGTCATTATAGCCACCGCTAAAAAACGCGTATTTTATAACAATTTTACTACATTACACTTGTTTGATATTACAGACTTGATCTGTCGGTCTCACACATATATTTATCTCTTTCTTGTCGCAATGTGAAAATTGATAGTGGAAGTTTATACATCGAAATAGTCTCGAACACATTTACAAGGACGGGTTAAGAAACCACGTCTATTCGCAGTGAGAGTACATGCTCTATTCAACACTTCTAAAAGGGTTGAATGCCATGGTGGTTTACTATGATCACCCGCGATACCAGCGTCAAAGGCCAGGGTGCTTATTATATCAGCCAACCTGCTAAACATTCAGTGAGTGATGCTTCCAACGTTTCCGCTCATTAAATGTGTATTATAGTATAACATGACGACCGCTGTGGTCCCACAGATTGTATTTTCACCCTTGGGTTACAGTAATCAATTTTACCAATAATAACCGATCAGTATAAATGCAAATTTTGTAAGAAATGAGGTTGATATAGCTTCCGTAATTTTATTTAATATATTACTCTTTGGCAACAAATAAATATAAGAGAAAGTAAAATAAAGAAGTGGGACTATTTATGATACTGATGGTTGAAATAGTTGAAGTAACCTTCACTGTATTCTCTACCATCTTACAAGTGCATTGTCAAAGTCATAAGGATGTTGATCAGAAATTTTTGATTGATATAATAAATAGAAGTTTGATGATCATGCTTGTTGCGGGCATTGGGTTATCATAATTTATTTGGTCAATTTCTTTATCAAAATAGAGCGTCCTAAGATGCATATTCATCAATTTCTTCAGAACCGAATGGTAAATAGTTGAGATCTGCCAAAATCAATTCATCTGCACTTCTACCTAAAAATGATAAAAGTTTCTTATATCTACACTTTGATATCTTATGTTCTTCGATTATTTCTTTGGCATTCCTCATAATGCTTCTGGTGTAATTGTTAATTTGAACCAATGTGGCATAAATTCACCATTGATTGCATAAGTACTAATAATTAAAGCGTTTCAAATACAAATTGGAGCGCCCTGCAAGATTAAATTTGCATAAATACCCACCGATAATGACCGTTACAGTCCCACATATTCATAATTATATACTTTTTCAAGGTATTATGGATACCGGTAGCATGCAAGCTGAAGTTGGTCTATAGAGAAAATGTCCAAAGTTAATAATAATTCAAAAATACTCACCTTTCCTATAATCCTCAGAGAAGTTGCTTTATTCTTTTTCTAATACTATTTTGTAGAAAATAAAACAAGCAGTTCTGCGAGAAAATTAAATTTATTGACCAGACTTTGTGATTCAATATTTAGATTTAATACATTTTCATTATGGTGTGTGCTAATGCCGTCGTAGCAATAACAATTTATTCCTGACTAATTATACCATTAATCAACATGTACAAAGCACTATACAATATACGCAATAATCAACGTAATAACAGTTTGCATTTACTATTTAGCAATGTTTTCAAAAGTTGAACATTTGAAATTACTGTTAAAAGAGGATAATGCGAGATTATATGGTGGTATAAATATACCGAATGGTGGATAAATAAATCGACATATCGTGAATATGCTTCTTTTTTGAAGTGAGGTTCTGTAACACGTAGACGGTAAATACAATAATATATTTCTTATACACTTTTATTTTATAATATTCATTTCTACATACTATTGTTAAAATCAAAACAGGAATAAATACTACAATAAATTTAAACATGTAATCATGTATGAAATCTGGCAGTATTAGAATTTTTAAATAAAATTTATAATTTCTGTATTGATTTAGTTCTTAGCTATTAAAGAAAGGAAATTAATTATATATGGTAGTCGTAAATATTTATATGATATCAGGATATTTTAGTAGATGACCTTACTGTCTGTAAACAGTAGTGTTTTTATATTATTCACTAATTTTTTAATATTAGTGTTATTTTGCGTTAACTTCTGTAAAACGTAGAAGTTTTCATTACATGACGCACTATGAGTAGTTATGTTGTTATGTTACAGACCTTCGGAGGCTCATAATTCTAAAACGGAACATTTACACAAACATTCATTGGTCGACAAGAGACTTTTCAGTTGCTTTAAAAGTACTCGGTAACTAATTTTTCCCAAATTCGATCAGTACCGAAAAGACATGAATTAATAAGCGTAAGAAATCACTACTCTGCTTCTTGTATATCTGACCATTATGCAATACACCAATCAAAGTCTGAAGTGTAGAATTAGTCAGTCTCGGAAGTACCTGCTCTTAGGGATTTGGCCATAACGCATATATTCATTCGGATGTTTCTCAGGTTACTTAATAGTTTAGTACAGAAAATAATGATAATTGTAACGCGCCAGCACTCACCGAACCGAAACAAATGTAAGTTGCGTAGTATCGGGATTTTTACAGACCGGAAAGCCCCCTTTTGTGCCAGATATAAATTAATAAGACCATAACAGATATATTCACCATAGATATAAGACCACATCAGGATGATAATTATGGGCAAGCATGTAATGCCCTATTAAAAAATCCCAAAAGAACAAACACAAACTAAGACGCATCTTGTTATAGAATATAGTTACTATCCAAACAGTGTACAAGTTATGGGCACACAATTAGAAATGAAACTAATTATGGCCAAAAGAAGCAAACTAAACAACACCATCTTTTCAAGTGGATTGTTTCAAATGCTTAATTCTTAGAAACGTCATGCGTAAATTAATACTGGATATACGCGGTAAGATTTATCGAACGATTTGAATAATTTTAAATAGGATTTTAATTGGAAGATGCGTATCTCTAAAGAGCCGAGATCGAAGAACTACTACACAGACTATTGACCTAGTTCCTGGCATAAGAGAGCCGCTGTCTTCAGCGGCAGCTCGAAGCACCAGTTCGATCCAATTGACCGACAGTCCAACTTGGAAGTGTATTATTATTGTAGTGTACTAAATCGGAAGAATTATGAATTTTCCGGTTGATTATATAAAGGTAAACAATATTTTTGCATTCGAATGTTCATAGTTTCAAAACGGAAAAATTTTCAGTGATTATTTCAATAAATTCGACTTTGTTCCAGTTGTTTTAAAACTCAGTATCAAAGTCTAATTTATTTATGTACATTATTTGGTTAACCTTACCTTTATGGTATCGAAGGGGTGGCCTACCAATACAGTACATATACCACCCACACCTCCACATACAAAATATTCCGCAGGCCCCAAATCCCCCATAGTCTTGATATTTAACTGCTAATAACTTAACTTGAGAAAGTGATATGTTATGACAAGAATGATGATGGACACTTGTTAAATCTGAAATAGGAACGTTTCAAAACACCTGGTTGATAACAAGCAATGAGTTAGCAACTATAAAATAAAAACTATTGTAACGGGCAAGTAATTGACAAGTGTAATCGCTTTTCGCTTTTCTGATTGATTATTTGACCCCCACCCAGTTTACGTTCCTCTATTAAAAAATATTGCTCCTAATCACATTTTTAGAGGTTAGGTTTCTGACGTGAGTATAACTTCCAAGCACCAGATGTCGCGCATTACTAATTTCTAGTAATTTAATAGTAATAAGGTTGGTACTCAATTGTGACAGTAACTTTAAACTGCTCCTTTGAATTTAAGTTTCCGCTGTTTTTTGTACGAACCGTCTTGTTTGTCAAAACGTGCTTTTTAGTTGTGAGTGTTACTATATTTGTCGTTTTAATTTCATTTGGCAGTGAAAATAGTTTGAAATTACGTCACAGATTTTACGTCTGTTTACTTCAACCTATTCTTTCGGATTCATGGAGGTATTTTTATTATGTTTACTTTTGTATTACAGTTTGTAAACTTTTGTATTGAGAAACATAGGTAAGGTTGTTCAATAACCAGTTCGATTTGTTATCTTTTTAGGACGCAGCGATGGAGCCGAACGTTTTGAAAGAATTGGCCGTTGCACCAAACACGGCCGATTCGGAAACCGTACGTGAGGAAATTCCTCGTAAGCAAATTTTCGGTATTCTTGATATGAAATTAAAAGCTTTTATGTCAAATTTTTAGGACAGAAGTATAAACCACGTCAATCGGTACTAAAACAATTCGATCCGTTATATTCAAGGTATATTTTAAATTTATTTACATTTTTACTAATTAGTAAATTATTAAATTTATTGCACAATTCCCTGTTTTGTCACTTAGTCATTAAGTCTGAGAAACTACATTCTAACCAGCTTACGATGCTATTTATTTTAAAAAGGGCCGCACTT
>JAWQRL010000023.1:0-10890 GCA_033557495.1 Thyregis relictus | reverse complement strand
ACATTTACTTCAAGATCCATTTATACTTGACAAAATAAAAGCCGAAAGCTGCTTATTGTCAGACAATTAGTAAATACGTATTAGTTGAAACGCTTACTTCTAGTAAACTTTGCATCAAGGCTATGAAAAAGAAGTTTTAGTAACAAAGTTTTTGACTGATTTACGTTAGATTTATTTACTGTGTCTGGTTTACTTGCTTAGAAAATTACATCATTATTTTTAACTGTATTACTGTAATATAATCGCATACTGTTTCTAATTCTTTTGTGGTCATTGTAATTACGTTAGATTTTAGCTCATTCGTGGCACTGACGATATTGACATAAAGAGTGCTCTCCAAATCACGGTAGGCCTTAAAAACGTTGAAAATTCCAAATTATTTTCATCGAAACTGAAAGTTGGAGCAGCAACTGCAAGAAGTATGATAGACATATTACATTACTACCCAATTTTATTTCGATAGCTTAAAAAATGAGGGCAAAGATTCGGTGATAATGATTCTGTTGACATCGTGTATATATAAAGCTCTTTCGATTGCAGCGACGTTTGGCAAATAAAATTGATGTTGGCAGCCTTAGGAATATTTATTCTTGATTATTTGAGTCGGAATTTTTTTATTTCGAAAAAATACCGAGTATTTTCCTTTTGAGGGAAATGTGTGTATTTTTTGGACATTGTTGTGTTGCGAATCCAAACAGTTTCTGAAGTTTTTTTAGAAATAACTTTAGAAAATGTAGTTCGTTTCATTAAATTATTATTTCTGCAACTAAAATTTACGTTGGATCAAAATATTATAAGTAATGTTGCTTTAATAATATTTCAGTAAAAAGTATATCATTAGTTTGCATGTAATTTCTGGAATAACAACAAAAAATTTTCATGATCCAAATAACTAAGTCAGTTCGTTATGTTATGTAGAAAGAATGCAGAATGTTATTTTAACAAATCAATAATATTTTAATGGTTTTCGCAAAATTTTCAATAAATATCGCTGCACAGCCATAACAGTTTATAGAAGATAACATGAACACTACAGCTATTTTTGTACTCTGCGTGCTACGTAAGTTTATTTATTTAACCATGTTGATTATATTCAGTATTTCAATTTTCAGTTTTTCTTGACCAAAGTATCGACGCTAAACACAATAAAAAGAAACACAAGAAGGCTTAAACTGCATCACAATTGACATTTTCGTACAATAAAGATTCATATTATGGTTTTCTTTTCATATTTAGGAACTAATTGACATACAATATATTCATCAATCTTGTAGGTCCCAGCGAGTGGGCGAATACATATCCTGAGTGTGGCGGTAAGAGACAGTCTCCAATCAATCTGGCTATTGAAAGCTCAATATCAAAACGAATACCAGATTTAGTTTGGTCATCTGAGTATAAAAAAGCCCCAGCCAAAATATTATTATCCATTGAGGACCATGAGCGTTAGTAATTAATCATAACAACAATATTCAAGGCATTGTTTCAAACGAAATATTATCTAGTTGTTCTTAGACCACAGTATAGCCATAATAAACCAACATTGAAAGGTGGACCTCTCAACTCGACATACGCTTTGTCTGACGTACGTTTTCATTGGGGCAATAAAAATGGAATTGGAAGTGACCATTCAACGCAAGGGAGCAATTTCTTCGAAATGGAGGTCCTAGTCATATTTGACAACCAAAAATACAATAAGCTGGAAGAGATCCTAAGCCATAAAGATGGTTTGGTTGTTATATCTTCTGTTGCACAGGTAATAGTTCTGTATGACTTCACATGTAGCATATACTTGAAGCAGTGATTTTATTTAGGTTGCCGCCCAAGGAAATGAAGCCTTTGATAAAATGGGGGGTAGGTTTTGCAGAATTAATGAGATTGGAGTTGAAGTAGCTTTAATAAAATCATTTCCTGTGAGTAAGTTGCTTCCTAAAACGCCAAACTATTATGTGACATATGACGGTTCGATAACAAGACCACCGTGTTCAGAGGTAATTACATGGATATTTTCGCTAAACACAATATCCATAAGTAACTCCCAATTGGAAAAATTCCGAAGTTTGTATCGCGTCGATAAGGAGCTTACTAATAATTTTAGGCCAGTGCAACCATTAAATGGCAGAAAAGTGATAGTACCACAGTTTTGATTTGTACCAATTTAAAACAATTAAAGGTTACAAAATATCTTTAGGTATTTTTACTTACGTAAATATTTCAGCGTATTTAGCAGTACTACTGCTATATTCAAGTGATCGAGTACAATGGTCTTCGAACTGCTTTGTGCTTCGGTGCATCGCGAACACGGCAAAATTGCCTCGTAGCTTTAAAACCGTTAGGAGATTGTATTTGCTCTGCATAATTAATTTTGCAAGGAAAATAAATACAAAAATGACATGATTTAAAGATCAGCTTATTTTGGATCATCCAGTAAAAAAGTATCTGCTGAGACCGTACAATATCATCGCACCAACAATATCCCTTCTGTGTAAATGAAATGTAAATTAAAAACGGATTTTCGTATGTCAGTGCAGCAGGTGCTTATTTAACATAGGAGTGAATTGTAGGCAACCAAATTATCCAGTTGTAACTTACGTATCGACCCTGGTATAGTTTTTTAAATACGTTAAGATGACACAAACTATTAGTGACGTACAACACCTGAAATTCTTGCCTCGACTATACTTTTGTGGACCAAATATGAATTGCAGTAAGTAATATAGTAATTTAATTAATCAGGTAAATAATAGACTGAATATTAGTACTCTCTCATTTAATATATATTTTTTATCAATAACCAATAACGTTAATTCTCACATCTCGGATCTATATCAACTAAAATTTAAAAAAAATTAACACTAATATTAATGCATGCTTCACTCCGACAATACCATCGGGAACACGCTATGCGATTGCCCGGTTTGATTTCTAGTATATCGGTGGTAGTAAATGCAACAGGGGATAAAAATATTTCTGTGAATTTCCAGCGTTACATACATGTATACAGGGGCACTTAAAACAAAAAAACGCCGAAAACTGCATTAAAAGTATATTTGACCAGTGTCAAATCTAACTTTGAAAAATTCTTAACCATTTATAACCTAGCAATTATTTTGCTAGGCGTGAAAATCATTCATAACAATTATAAAAGGACTCTTGGAATCCTATGAAATTGACAACATTAAAATATTGTGTTATCACATCTTTGATATCTATAAGATAAATAAAGAAAAGTCCCACACAATTTTGTATCCTTCTAATATTGCAACATACATTTCCTAAATAAGTTTTCATTCATTTTCTAAATAATTTTATGGTTTCATAGTTACATATCGAAGGAGTGTTTCAGGATAGTTACTTTAAGTTTTAAAAAACTTTTTTAACGTTAATCCATATCAGACATCTGCTTTTTTGTATCACGTACAGATTCGTCACAATGTGACTATATATTTTGGTGAGGTATATCACTTTGATATCCTTCTAGATTTTCTTGCAGGCTTAGTGTTTTCTAGACCAATGTTGATCCTTTGCTCTACCGTTCCATTCACATAAGAAGCATTGGAATTTGAACAGAACGTGTCATTTGGTAAATTTATTCTACTCAAATTTTTATCTCACCAATATACAATATTATATACTGTAGATGTAGAAATGTTATTTTTCAAAATAATGGACCACTTATCGAAATTTGAGTGCTGAACTATACATGGAGATTTTAAGAAACTTACGGTGGACCTGTTGAGTGACCACCGCCCTACCCTACTTAATCTAAATTGAGTTTCCTTTGTTTAGGGCTAGAGTTACTTGAAAAATAAAGTAGTTCCAACAAAGTCTTCCTGCAAAGGAAGATGTCAGATGTTGACCAGAATAACGCTTATTAAAATTAGGACAGCTACAAATTATGAACTTATTGAGTAACTTATTCTGTTGGAGTAACAGGTAGCAATGTTCTTGAGCAACTGCGTCGCTAGAATAGTTTAATATTTTTTGTTTTATTATTTACTAATTACCTATTTCTTTATTTTTTTAAAATATATACGTAATGTTGTAGTTATTGTACATATTAGTGGTTAGTTGGTATTCTGTTCAAATGTTCATTGATTGTGACATTATATTGATCTTCTTGATATGATCGTAAATTAGAATATTCTCACATTGTCAACTATCAAACAATATTTCAAACTTCATCGCTTACCACAAAATACATGCGATTTTAATCATAATTTTAAAATTATTTTAATAATGCTAGTTAGGGATAGGGAGTGCTATTGAACTAAGTGAATTGCCGTGAAGTTGTCAGATGTCGCCAGTTTGTTATGGACAGCCTGTATATAATTACACGGTGATCGCAGATTTGCAAGAAAAGTTGAAGCTATAATTCATGTAGAATTTTTAGATATCACAGTGCATATACCAAAAAGAAATAAGAAGAAAATGACATGTGGAAGGTGAACATATTTTAGTTGGAAAGGGTTAACGAAAATGCTAATGAGAACTCATCATCCCATGTTGTGAAACTTCTGCACTCCATAAATTCGATTCGCATATCCTTCATATGCTCCCATATCTCTAAACTGCACTAGACTAAATTAATAAAATCTACTTTTGAGAGAGAGAGAGACCCTATTAGTTCCTTAATTAACTCATTTCCCTAATAAAATTATCTATGCAAAGTTACTTAAAACAGTTATTAATAACATAATAATAAAATTCCTCTATTTACACTCCTTTGTTTGCATAAATTTTTCAGTTCATTATATACTTCTCAATTTGTTGGTAATTCGCTCTGTGCTTTTGACATTAGATTATTTTAATACTTGATATGTAACATTGCATATTATCACTCTGGTTTTCTCAAATGTGACTAACATAATATTTTAATATTCTTTGTGATTTAATTGTTACATCTTCAACACAATTCTTTTATCGACTTGCTTAAAATCGGAAACAAATACATTCTATATGACGTAAGTAAAAAACCTTTATGTTTTCCATTAAATTAATATTAATCGAAAGATGATTTGATCACCGATACCGCTTACCCATTAATTTAAAGATTAATACACTGATGAGTAAATTATGTTTCCTTTTTATACCTAATACTATCCGTATTTATTGATAAAAATTAGTAAAAATATGAATCCTTTTACAATTAACCATTCTGTACAGTATAGAGTATATGATTATCTAACTATTGATTGTTAAGTATTGTATTCTGCGCAATATTTATATGCACGTAGTGTTGAATGTGCGGAACACGTACAACTACAATTCAGAAATAATATCTAATGACACATGAGTCTCTTATTCACCCTTGAAGTGGGTCCCATATGTTGCAATACACCTACCTTGCTTATATATAAGTTATAACTCGATTCAGTGCTGTTGTTTCTAAAAAGTACTAAAGACCCTTTTCTCGTAACGCATTTATTTGAGTATAGGCTGTTCAAAATTATTATCGGATTCAGAATAATTTAGCCCTGTATTTGAGAGCCTGTATCAAAATGTATTAACCCTGTATCAATTTTTTCTTATGGACAGGCACCTCAAACAGGTAAAAATAACTATTTTATTTATTTCCCCGATCATTGAGCCTTTAATTCAACTTTTTAAGAATTTAAACATAAATCCCATAAATGCCACCTCCATTCGGGAATTTATATCATACTCATACGGGTTAATACAATACCGAAAATGCTGCGAAATTTATGAAATCTTTTTGCCTGGAAATTTACTAATTCGTTTGCTTTAAAAATCATTAAAGGTTCCTTAATGAAACTAATTAACTAATGGCGTGTAGTGAGCTGAGAACCTGTCATCATATAAAAGTACCTTTAAAATAAAAGTAATTTTTCTGATCAAAATTAAAAAAATGTATGCCTTATATTTATATAAAGGTCTATATTTCTATTTCATGTAAATTAATTAGATATTCATTGAATTTATTATTGAAAAAAATTAGACAATATTGATGAGCTATTCATGGTAAATCTATTTAACATTGTTAATTGAACACAATGATTTTGGTACGGTAGTTTATAATAATAATACTACTTACTGAGCCAATTACAATTCATTGCAGCAGAGCGACAGTGCTTTAACAAATACCCAGACTTAAAACTCTGTATTTGTACCGAATTTAGCATGACAACACGAGAACTAGAATTAGTTTATAAAATATATTGGCACACAACTTATATACAGTGCAATAGACAAAGTTTCTTCGATCAAAGTCTGCGTAGTGCTAAATATTTCCAATTTCTTGCATCAGATTCCTTTAAGATCTTCCTAGATACATTATAACCATTGCCTTATCGGTCATTCTTTCCGATCTTCTTTCCTCTTCTTAGATAATCTTCTTTCCTCAATTTTAGTCAGGTATCCCAACCATCTAAGCCTACCCTCTTGTACTCACTATATTTATTATGTTTACTTTGTGATACAGCTCTGCATTCTGGAGACCTTCTTCTCCAAAACTCATTCTCCTTTATCCCACCATGAATCGTAAACATATTTCATTCCCAGATTGATGACTTGACTATAATTGACTTAACACTTGATGTTGCACTTATTGAATCTGCCATTACTCCTCTTTCCATATCAGATATATACCAGATCTGTAAGCAACGTAATCCGTTTCACTTAGCACAAACAGTTTGAATCGCCATTTATGGGATTTCATAGATAAATACTGTTTCATAAATTATCTAGCTATTGGTGACACAACTGTTCGTCTATTCAACTGCGTTTAATTCGTGATTAATTACTTACTGTTCGTCAATTATTAGTTTTTCATCGAGTGGAAAAGGGAAGACTTACATATATTATTTAGAGATTCTAAAACAGTTAGTGTTAAAGAATGAAGCGGTTACAATATGTTAACAATTAAGCAATCACAAATATTAAATGAAACAACTAAATGTGACCCACAAAATTAGTACAGTACAACCGTAACAAGGAGTATATGAAAATTAATTATTAATTAATTATTATTTCTCGAACTAAAATATACTTCAGCAAAATATTTGTAATAACTAGTGTCGCAATACATCATCACTTTGGTTCAAAATATTATAAGTAATGTTGCTTTAATTATGTTTTTGTAAAAAGTATATCTTTACTTTCCGTGTAATTTCTAGAATAACAAAGAAAAATGTTCATGATTAGAATGAACAATGACTATATTATGTAGAAACAATGCAAAATGTTATTTTAACAAACCAATATTATTTGAATTGTTTTTGCAAAATTTAGAATAAATATCGCCGCGTTTCTTACAGTAACGATTCAGATAATGGTTATTTTATTCAGATAATGGATAGTAATTTGCATTTAATGAATTTATCTATCTCGTAGGTCCCAGTGAGTGGGCTAAAACATATCCTGAGTGTGCCGGTAAGAGACAGTCTCCAATCAATCTGGATTTTGAACCGCCAGATTTGCAAGATTCCATTGAAATGGCAATATCAAAACCAATGCCAGATTTAGTTTGGTCCCCTGAGTATGAAAAAGCTCCAACAAAATTGGTCTTATCCGTTCAGAATCACGAACGTTAGTGATTAATCGCAACAGCAATATTCATGGCATTGTTTTAACCGAAATATTTTCCAGTTGGTCTTAGACCAGGTTACGATGATGATAAAATACCAACATTGCAAGGTGGACCTTTGAACTCGACCTATATTTTGCGTGACGTACGTTTTCATTGGGGCGGCAAAAATGGAATTGGAAGTGAACATTCATATCAAAAAGGCATTTTCTGCGAAATGGAGATCCAAAGCGTTTTTACGAATGTTAAATACAAGAGCCGAAAAGAGGTCCTGGCACATGAAGATGGTTTGGCTGTTGTATCTCATGTTGCATGTATAATAGTTTTATATAACTTCATATGTAGCATAGATTTAAATCAGTCATTTTATTTAGGTAGCCGACCAAGGAAGCGAAGTCTTTGATACGTTATCGGGTAAATTTTGCAGCATTAAGAAGATAGGAGATAATGTAGCTCTAGAAAAACCATTTCCTATGAGTGATTTACTTCCTACAGTACCAAGTGATTATTTGACGTATCAAGGTTCAATAACAAGACCACCATGTTCAGAAGTAGTTACATGGATATTTCCCATAAGCGTAATTAACATAACTAACGGCCAATTGGAAAATTTCCGTAGCTTGTATCGCGTGGATACAGGGCTTACTAATAATGTCAGGCAACAGCAGCCAATAAATGGCAGAGAAGTGACATTTACAGGTTATTGATTTGTACCAATTTAAAATAATTAAAGGTTACAAAACATGTTTACATGGCATTTTTACTGACTATATATTTCAGTTTATTTAGGAGAACTACCGCTATATGCAATTGATCGACCACACTACTATTCGATTGTGTTTGTTCTCTAAATTAGTCTGAGATAATTACAAACAGTGCAATAGTAAAAAATCAAATACTGGAGACACCGTACAGCATCACAATACAAACAACATCCCTTCTATGTAAATGAAATGTAAATTACAAACGGATTTTCTTATGTAAGTGCAGCAAGTGCTTATTAAACATAGGAGTGAATTAACTAATTTAAATTCATATAAATATTCATTGCACCTCGAAAGACGAAAAGGAGTGGCACAATTTCCTAAAACTGTCTCAAGGGGATGATCAGCCCTTTTTTACATGCTAATTAGGTTTCTGGCGAAATTAAAGTTTAAATTAACAATTTCATTTGGGGCTGGTTATTCTAATTTTGAGATGCATGGGAGAACATTTACGTTGAATAATTTAATGAATAATGAGTGGAAAGTCTAACCCAATGCCACTGTTACTAATATTCGTAGTGCAAGTAACTCATTATACAGAGAGTTCAGAAATATTCACCCGACTATTTCTATTCATGCCAATTTTTATTTTACGGCATACTTCTAACATACACCCAAACGAATTCGAAAATGAAAATAGTTTAAAGGAATGCTAAACACTTATCTAGCCAGCTAAGTGCGGAAATTAGTTCTAAAAATGTCTCATATGGTGTGCAACGAAAATCAAGCGAAAACTCAATTAAACATTATACATTTTACAACAATATTAAAACAAAACCATGAAGGCTTATATTTTATTCACAAATAGTTACAACTCATCGTTGAAAAAAAATTATTATTAAAAAATTAAAAATTGCAAGTAAATAAAATTCATAAACAAGAAACATTAAAAAATGTATATAAGCAATTCAGCAGGTCTTTTCAATGCGCTATTTTTCTATAATAAAATAATCTTTTAAAGTTGTTTCTATACAAAGTGGTACTTTGGAACTCCTTACGAATTCCATTTTTTGAACAGATGGCACATTTTCGAAGTCATTTGCTTTTGCTGATCTAGCTGATATAAAAAAAATTCTGTTAACTATTCGTTTCTGTCGTGACCTTGATTTTCTATTATCATAGAAAGGGAGAGTCAATTCTTTCTTGAGAATCAATTCTTTCTTTTTGTGGAAAGAAAGGATCAGCGCCATGAATTATACCAAGGAGCAGTTTTTCTTTGGAGAAGTTATTTTTCCATCTGAAGGAATACCAAGTCTGAAGTCGCAACGTACCAACATTACAGGTCTTACAGGTACATACTATGTTTCCAAGTTCAATGCTGGTATATCAGTTATTATTACTTATTATTATAAGTTGCGGTCTTATATTGAGTAGAATTTTGACCATAATCTGTATTTTAACCAGTATATATGCAGACATTTTAAATGTATCCCGATTGACTTTCGTACAGTACAAATCACTTCATTCTAAAAGTTTCCTTTTAGAAGGAATATACTGCTTAAGTTTTTGTATTTATATTAAATAATATTCACGATATTTTCGATCGCAGAAATTTTATTTGCATAATCCACATTTCTATCACCCTAAAATGCAGAAATTTGCAAAGTCACAAAAATCTGTCTGATCTCTCATTATCTCATCTCTCATTAATGTGGATGAATGTAAATGAATGACTTTCATTATATAATAAAATGTCATTTATTTTAGAACTAGATAATACTTTCTAACTAATAATTTTATAAGTTAATTTCATACACATATCACTTACTAGGTCTCCTTATGTGATAATAATAATAATAATAATAAAGTGTCTTTATTAATTTCTTCATCTACCTTAATACAAAATAAATCCTATACATAATAGCAACCAATCCAACCAACCATAACAACTGCTTGCAGGGTGGACTTAGGAAATACAATTCCTCTCTTCCACCCAACCCTGCGTTGAAAACCAAAAAAAAATATAATGAATTAAACTAAAAATGAAAAATACATGTGCTAAAAAAATAATCTACCTATGCATAAATAATTATCTAATGCAGCATACGTGTTTGCGACCTGATTAAAGACTGCTGGAGCTCACGTCTAAATAAATTCAGAGATAGTTTCTTCATGTGCTCTGGCAAAGGATTATATAGGCGGGGTAAATTATATGTAAAAGATCTCTCAAACATTGCTGTCCCGTGAATCGGAGGGGTAATGAGGCCCTTACTTCTAACATTGATATTGCGGATGTCGGTGCGAAACGATATTTTATCGTGTAAATATGTAGGCGTTTTCAATGTAATTAATTTATGAAAAAATGTTATTAAATGTAATTGTCTTCTGTTGGACATATTTAGCCAGCCCACATCTCCCAGCAAGTGAGAAACGTGATCTCGCCTTCTCAAGCCATACACAAACCTAATACATGCATTATGTACTCGCTGCACGCGATCAGCGCCCGCCCGATCCAGACAAGTGCCATATACCGTGTCACAGAAGTTGAAATGGCTCAGCACAAGACTATCACACAACCTTGCTTTGGTCCTCTGACAAATAACATTCTTAATACCATAAATCACCCTAAGTGCAGCAAATGCC
>JAWQRL010000022.1:0-11459 GCA_033557495.1 Thyregis relictus | reverse complement strand
GCAAATGTATCCATGTCCGACCTGGACAGCTTACGCCATCTATTGTCCATTTGGGGAACTTTGTTCGTTACACAGCCTTTACAGGATGCGGTGTAGTAAGACGCTAATGATTGCCTAATTATATATAAATTAACCTGCCAGTTGATGTTGGCGACCACTATTATAGATTTTCAATTGTTTACGATTTAATATTTGGTGAAAAAATTGAATGTGCCAACGGGATACGAACCCGTATCTCTCAGTTGCTGGTTGGTTGCTTTACCAATTAAGCTATGGCGAGACCTTAATATTCTTCCACCAAATCGTTTATTTGAACAGCAAATGTATTCATGTCCGAGCTGGACAGCTTACGCCACCTATTGTCCATTTGGGGAACTTTATTCGTTACACAGGCTTTACATGATGCAGTGTACTAAGGCGTAAGACGCTAATGATTGACTAATTATATACAAATTAACCTTCCAGTTGATGTTGGCAACCACTATAATACATTTTCAAATTTTTACGAATTAATATTTGGTGAAGAAATGGAATGCGCCAACGGGACACGAACCCGTATGGCGCCCTCTTATTTACCCTCTTACCTTCTTATTTCTCTGAGCATGTAAATATTTGTTTCAGATCGAGACTTGGTTAACATTACATCTGGGTCAATATTTATGCGGTAGATACATTCCGCAGAAAACTGCGAAAATTACTTACCTTGAAAATTCCTGTTAGCACAATGATTGGTGATGAAGGTATCAAATAAATTAAAAACATTCCTGTCAGCCCACACGATTTTTCGTAAAATACAAGACATTTCGCTGGACATGGATGATCAGTTTCGGGAACATTTCGCTGAATCAAAAAATTAACTCCACAACTTGTGGGCCTTACAAATCGATGAAAGTACAGACATCAGCCACAAAACACAACTAATTTCTTTTTTGCGAATCAGCAAAGGTCGTAAAATAATAAATCAGTTTTTTTTGCTGTGAGTTGCAGGAAAGGACGATAGGAGAAGATGCCTTTAATTTGGTAAACCACAACGGCATTGAGATGAATGCACTGGCAAACATATATTATCATTTTCATCTAGGCAAGGTCTAATGAAAAGCTTCGTGCCTCACGTATTAAAACAAAATCCCCAAATAAACATCGCACATTGTTTTGGTAGTTTTGGTATCAAAATCTCTACCTGTTCTATCGAAGACAATGAACAACGTTGTTAAAGTGGTGAATTACATAAAATCAACTTCCCTACGTTGCAGACCTTTTGCATCCGTATGTGAAACTATGGATTCTCACTATAAGTGTTTAAAGTTATGATAGAGCAGAGCAATCATGTATTTGATTTTCAGTTTCAGATGCACCGAATTGTCAACATCATTCAGTGTACTCTCGAACAAAAGTAAATCTGCACAATATTATTTTTGGACGTGGCTTAGGTTTTTGATAAAGATAAAGGGCTAATTCAAAAGTCAAACAAAATTATTCCAATAATATGTGGAAATACTTTATTCAGATATATATATCTGAAATAAATTTTAGGATAATAAAACATTGCAATTAATTGTTTCGTTATTATATCCATTAGCATCCAAACTTTTAACTAATTTACAATCAAGTGCATTTGTGCTCGCATTTATTATTTCATAAGGGTCCCAGTCTTCTTGTAGCGTGAATAAATAACACCTGTGTATTTTGAACACCTGATATTTAGCATGGTTCCAGGAGTAGAAATCTACAGGCGTCAAGTCTGGAAACTTTTGATGTAGAATATATTATAGGCTTTTGAGCGGCACCATAACTCCTTGGTGTGTATTGTAGAAATTCAACACGGTTGCCTGCGTAATCCAATAACTTGCGTGCGTATACTAAGAATATCCATCTTCAAATTTCAGATTGTACGTTTTTCACATCTCTCAGGTACAATTGTATGGCGACTGTTACATAAGAGAGTGCCACAAACATTGCCTAAAACATTGAAATTTTAGGAATGTAAGGAAATAAGTCAAACCCGAAATACTTAAACGTACAGCAGGTACCGCTTTAGAAGAAATTTTCACAAAGCCAATTCGCAGTTCGAACATTTTAGATTCCACTACTACTTCCATCTTCAAATTTTCTTGGTATTACAAGTATTAGTAATGATAAATATCTTACCAAATGTCTTTCTTCTACGCTTAACATTGATATTGGATAGCGGTACACGTAACAGAAAAGGTTATCTGCCTAAAAAAAACAAATTTATGTATATAGGTTTTAAATCTTGAAAATAATGTATGTCATAAAATTGTCAAAATTGAATAACGAATATCTAAACGTTTTCACTTAAACGACAACGGCGTATCAGTTAGGAAATAACAAAATCTAATTATACACCTACCTTACTAATGCTAGCTTCTAAACTTCGGATATAACACAATATTATAATTGCATTTATAATACCACAAGCTGCTATCGACATATAATCCATGTGTACTTCTGTCCCGTCTATTATTTTTATAGCGCCGATGAGCAGTCAGATCATAAATTCAAAATATTTAGCAACTACTTTAAGGTACAGCACAACAGAAAAATTTGTATTAAGTAACTCAGCGCATGCTTCGATCTGTTGTCTGTATACTATCCAATGTCGTAATTTATTCTTCACTGTATTACTAATATTGCGCGATAACCTTTTATTTAAGACCCTAATGACATTAGAAGTACATAATTTCAAAGGTACCAAATGTAGATGTAAAATAAATGAAAAAGTGACGACATGTATAATATCCAGCATACTACCAATAAAGATCATCATATAGTACTGATTACCATTCAAAATATAAAGAAATAAATACAGGACACCTACAGCAAGAATAACACCTGTGTGCCAATTTGAATATTTTTTCAGCTCTCTTAAGCTTTTCAAACTTGTCTCTCTCCACATATTTTCGAAAATTTCGTTCATTATATCTAAATTTTCTAAAACGACTTTCGATTTATTTCCAGTCAAAACAAAACACAAGCTGCTAAACCCACTATCAAACAAAAACACCAGTACAAGCCCTGTTAGGTATACATCAGTGACCCAGAAGTCTAAATTTGTTAAGATATACACAGTTGTGAATATTTGAACTATCGATTGAACTATTGCAGCAATTCTTATAGGCCAGTGCATTTTTAAATTGGGTCGTGGATCCTTGCAGGATTTTGTAAATGTTATAATTCCTGATAAACTTACAAGAATTGTAAAAACTCTGTTGTTACAGTACCAGCAAACATGATTTATATTTTGGATAACCATATTGCCGACCGTGCGACACTCAGCGATGTAACTACATATTGATCTGTGAAGGTTTAATATACATAGTAGTCATATTTGATATTTCTTTTTGATCATGCAAGGATAATGCATGTGCATTAGGATAAATAAAACATTTGTTGCAAGGTAATTACAATGCTGTCGTTCTTACTAATGTACTTGTTCAAAAAACATCTCGTAAATGATCGTTATGTTCTAAAAGGTGCATAATTCTCTCTGCTTTACTTCAACCATTTGTCGTTTCCTGGGAAAGATGACCACGTAATCTATTCTTCACTGTGTTAGTAATATTGCACGATATTCTTTTATTTAGGACATTAGTTACATTAGATGTATATAACTTCAAGGGAAGCAGACATAAATGTAATAAATTTGACCAAGAGAGCATTAGCGTAATGTTCATCATACTATTGATAGTAATTAGCAAATTGTGCAGATTACCATTCAAAATATAAATAAATTAATAACACCCACGCACGCAACAATAGCTACTGTATGCCAATTTACATTCTTTTTCGGTTCTCTGATTCTTTCAAGGCTGCCGGTTTCTCCCCATTTATTTTCGAACATTTCGTTAATTATATCTAAATTTTCAAAAGAGCTTTCATTTTCTTTTCAGCCAAAACAAGAAACAAGCTGCAAAATCCACCTTCAAACACCGAGATCATTATAACATTGTTTTTCGTATATTTCACTGAGATTTTGCCAGAAATCGACATTGCTAGTTAAGCAATATTTACATGCTGTTGTTTGGCAAATATTGACGTTTGACCATCGATATCCAAGTCTAACACCGAAACTGTCTGCTAGTAAGTTACCGTGATATTCCACGCTTTCAAGAGCAGTTGAAATACGGCTACGTTTAGGTTCAAGATGAATAATAACTGTTGATGATTAAATATTAATGTTTTATTAGAATAAACTTTTTAACACGGTCAATGCGTCTTATTGATATGAGGCAAAAAAGGTATGTTTATTTCTTAATAATTAATATTGCAGAGAAGCTAATTATTATTGCAGTAAGATCATTATTATGTACGTCAGTTGATGTACCTTAGAAATTGCTTGCCTAATATCTTGGTGCGTATACTAATAATATCCGTCTTTCAAAATTTCAGATTTTACATATTTTCTTATTTTTCTAACAGTATATGCAATGTACTTATTAATGTACAATATACACGTATAATTCATTTGCTGTTTTTTCTCTATGTGAAAGTTAAAAATCATTTGGTATTGTTTTCTTTCTATTTTAGATTTACATGGCTCAATTTCTCCTGGTATTCTCCAGTTACCTTTCTACCTGTTCATTCGCTAACGCAGTAGCTTTAGCGGATCTTTCCATGACTTTGTCATGGTAATATTTTAGTCAACTATTTTAAGGTATGTTATAAGGTCAGTAAAGCTTCAATAAATAATTCAGCACTTGATGCGATATGTTCTATGTACAAAATCCAATCACGTAATCTATTCATTAATATACTAAAAATATTGTAGAACAATCTTCTATTTACGTCACTAATGACATTACAACTATTATACTGCAAAGGTACCAGATGTAAATATAACATATATGAATAATATCAATCATACTATTAGTGAGGATCAATATATAGTATAGATTACCATTCAAAATATAAAGCAATAGATAAACGGCACCTACAGCAACAATTCCTCCTGTGTGCCAGTTCGCATATTTTTTCTAGCCTCTTACTCTTTCCAGGCCATTCTTCTCCCCTCATATATTTTCAAATATTTCGTCAATTATATTCAAAATTAACTCATCATCTTTCCAGCCAAAGCGAAACACAAGCTGTATAATCCAATTAAAAATAAGGATACTACTACAAGCACTGTTAGGTAAACGGCAGTGACCCAGAAGTAAAAATTAGTTAAGAAATACACAGATGTAATAATTAAAATAAGTGATTGAACTATTGCAGCTATTTTTATAGGCTAGTTGGTTTTCAAATTGGGTCGTGGATTTTTACAGTATTCTGAGTATGTGACAAATGTATACAAATCTGCAAAAATTGTAAAAGTTCTGTTGCTATAGTGCCAGCAATTATGATTAACATTTTTGATAACAGTACTCACAACTGCGCAGTGGTTAACGATTTAACGACGTTCTGAATTTGTGAAAGTTCAATCTACCTTATCGCGATATGAAAATTAGATACTACATTTTAAATAATGCGTGTGCATTAGGATAAAAAAATATTCGATGCAAGATAATACCAATACCATTATTGTTTCTAATGTACTTCCTCAATAAAATTCTTGTAAATGTATTATTTAAAGAACGATTTTGTATACGTGATCTCATAAAATATGCATATTTGGTGTCCTTTATTTCTCCTTTTATGGTGCTTAGAAATGACTCTATTTTACTTGAATGTAACATCTGTATATACTGTTGAAGTATACATGCGTATAATAAAAAATAAATATATAGACGTTTAGAGAAAGCCTATAACAAAATAATATAATATATAACAATCCAATATGAATGATTACATGATTTTAAATCTGATTTTAAAATATTAAATAGTTTATAAGATAACATTATAAAAGTAATGTCAAATTATAACCTAACCTTTGAAAAAAGTTGTAATAATGGAATTGTACAAGTATTCCGAATTTTCCTGTACATCGAACAAACTTCGAAGACACACGCTTTTTTTGAAAAGGTGAGGCAAATTTACATATGTCAATAAACAATGCTTAAATTCTGTTGTTTGTCAAATACTGACGTTTGAATATTAATATTTTATAACTTCCATATGTCTATTTACTCCATCTTCGCGTCATAGCGTAATGTTGATGGGTGTTCCAATAAATTAACCAGATATTCCAGGCTTTCAACAAATAACTGTTGAAATATGATTACGTTTAGATTTAAAATTAATAACTGTTCTTCAATAAATCTTTATTGCAATAAATTTTTAACACCATTAAAATAGCCCATTGATTATATGGCATGAAGCAAGAGTAAGACGATCGTGGATAGTGCAGAGATCATTATTACTGACGTAAGTTGATGTACATAAAAATTTGCTAGCGTAATCCAATAACTTTGTGCGTACACTGACAATTTCCGTCTTCAAATTTCAGATGTTCTTCACATCCTTGAGGTAAAATTGTATAGCGTCAGTTACATAAGAGAGTGTCACAAATTATCTAAAATATTGAAAGTTTAGGAATGGAAGGAAACAAGGCAATATCGAGATACTTAAACGTACAGTAGGTATTATTTTAACAGAAATTTTCATAAAGCCAGCTCGCAGTTCGAACATTTTACATTTCGATATTACCTCCATCTACAATTTCTCTCGGTATTACAGGTGTTAGCAATAATAAATACATTACCAAATTCCTTTCTTCTTGGCTTAGTTATGATATTGGATAGCGGTACACGTACCACAAAAGGTTATCTGCCTAAAAAATACCAATTGATGTATGTATGTTTTAATCCTTAAAAATTATCTATAGCATAAAGTTTTTAAAACTTAAAGCGTAGATGGACGTTTTAACTTAAACGACAACGCCATCAGTCAGGAAATAATAAAATATAATTCTACACCTACCTTACTAACGTTAGTTTCCAAACTTCGAGTATAACACAACAGTATAATTACATTTATTATTACATATAATCCAAGTGTACTTCTGTCTCGTCTATTATTTTTATGGCACCGATGAAAGCGAAGATCACAAATTCAATAGCTTTAGCAACTATTTTAAGGCATATCACAAAAGCAAATTTTTTATTAAGTAATTCAGCGCATGCTTCGACATGTTCTCTGTATACTATCCAATATCGTAATTTATTCTTCACTGTATTACTAATATTGCGCGATATCCTTTTATTTAAAACACTAATAACATTAGATGTGCATAATTTCAAAGGTATCAAATGTAGATGTAACACAAATGAAAAACTGACGGTTTGTATAATATCCACCACACTACTAATAAAAATCATCATATCGTACTGATTGCCATTCAAAATATAAATAAATAAATACAGGACACCTACAACAAAAATCGCTCCTACGTGCCAATTTGAACATTTTTTCAGTTCTCTTAAACTTTCCAAACCACTCGTCTCTCTCCACATACTTTCGTAAATTTCATTAATTACGTCTAAATTTTCAAAAACGATTTTTGTCTTATTTCCAATCAAAACCAAACACAAGCTGCTAAGTCCACTTTCAAGCAAAAATACCAGTATAAGCCCTGTTAGGTATACATCAGTGACCCAGATGTTTAAATATGTTAAAAAATACACAGCTGTGAAAATTGGAACTAGCGATTCAAGTATTGCAGCAAGTTTGATGGGCCAGTGGATTTTTAAATTGGGTCGTGGATTGTTGCAGGATTTTGCATATGTGATAACTCATGATAAGCGTGCAAGAATTGTAAAAACTCTATTGTTACAGTACCAGCAAACGTGATTTATACTTTGGATCACCATATTCACGACCGTGGGATGCTCAGCGATGTAACTACATATTGATCTGCGAAGGTTTAATATACATAGTCGCCATATGAAAGTTTGATTTTTCTTTTTGATCGTGCGTAGATAATGCGTGTGTATTAGGATAAATAAAGCATTAGATGCAAGGTTACTAATGTACTTGTTCCACAAAAAATCTCGTAAATGATCATGGTGTTTTAAAAGATGTATATTTTTTATGTCTACTTCTCTATATATTGTTTCCTGAGAAGCAAAAATCTGAGAAGCCGATCAAAGGTTTAATATATATAGTCGTTATATGAATTTATTATTATTTATTATATGCAATTAAATGGTCGTTATGTTCTTAAACATGATTATTGGAAAGGACCAACTTAATGTAATTTAATTGTTATACGATAATGTCCAAATTATAGTAATTTTTGTAAATATATTAACAGTATTTTGTTCTATCCAATAGTAACAAGTTTTATATGATAAGTATTTCATATAACTTAAATACGCATTGTCATATCACAGCTGCATCGCTACCACATTGACATGTCAAAATTTTCTCCCTGACATCGGTATTCTCGGGTTCTCTTTTAACTGTTAGTTGGCTAACTCCAATAGCTTTAGCAGTTCTTTGCACGACCTTGTCCAATGCACGTTATTATGTATTTCTTCGGAAATGGTTCTTGCGTTTATGATTGCTTGTTTCACTTTTTTGGTATCATGCATCTTGATGAATTAACATTTAGTGGAAATTAACAACCCTTGTTTAATATAATAAAAATTTTGAGGTATGTAACTGATGGGTAGGACAATATTTTCCGCAAATTTCCATCAACGAAAACAACAGCAAATTTGTTTTACATGAGGTTTATTTCTATCGACCACTACTATTGCAACTAATATAAAATAATAATAATATTATTACAATGGCAATACGATACAATTCGAAAATTACAATGAACTCGGAGAAAATGTGAAACAAATAATCCGGTGGACTCCATCGCTGACTATTTGAGCGGCGCATAACTCCGTGATGTGATAATTAATTGTAGAAATTCAACACCCTTGCCTGCGTAATCCAATAACTTGAGTGCATAGACTAAAGTATACTGAGGTGCATATTATAATATTATCGATCTTCAAATTTCGGATTTTACACTCTTCACATCTTTGAAGTAAAATTGTATGGCGACAGTTGTATAAGAGAGTGATACAAATATTGCCTAAAACACAGAAACTTTATGAAATTAGGGAAATATGTCAAAACCGAAATACTTAAACGTACAGTCGGTATGACTTTAAAAGATACCGTTGTAAAGGCAGCTGGTACTTCAAACTTTCTAGATATTATGATCAATTCCATCTACGATTATTATATGTATGGACTAGTTTTAATGTTTTCTTACATTAGTAATAATACATCTCTTACCAAATTTCTTTCCTCTAAGCTTAACTTCGATATCGGATAGCGATAGATATACGACAAAAGACTGTCTACCTAAAAATTGCCAAATGATGTATATAGCGTTTAACTCTTAAAGGCAATCTGCGTAATAAAGATATTGCAAAGTTTATCTCAAAACCGCAGAAAATGTCATCGATAACTAATGTAATCTAATCTTACACCTACCTTACTGGCGCTATCTTCTATACTTCGAACAAAACATGTCAGTATAATTATGTATATACAAAACCAGACTGCTATAGTTTTATAATCCAGGTGTACTTCTGTCCCATCTATTAGTTTTATAGCACCGATGAGAACGAAGATCATAAATTCAATACTTTTACCAAATACTTTAAGGTACATAATCACAGTAATTTTTTCATTAAGAAATTCAAGACATGTAGCGATATGCTCTCTGTATGCAATCCAATGACATAGTCTATTCTTCACTATATTACTAATATTGCGCGATAACCTTTTATTTAAGACACTAATGACATTAGAAGTACATAACTTCAAAGGTACCAAATATATATGTAAGAAAAACGAATAAGAGAGGATATGTATGATATCGATAAAGACACTAATAAAAAATACCGCATAGTGTGGATTGCCATTTAAAATGTACAAAAATACATTAATGACACCCACAGCAACGATAGTTCCTGTATGCCAATTTGCACATTTTTTCAGTTCTCTTGCTCTTTCCAGACTACCCATATTCCCCCATACACTTTCAAACAATTCGTAAACGATATCTAAGTTTTCAATAATTAATTTCACGTTATTTCCGGCCAAAGCCAAACACAAGCTGCTAAATCCAGATGCAAACAAGAACACATATACCAACACTGTTTGGTATGTATCAGTGAACCAGAAATGGAAATTGTTAGTTAAAGTATACGCAGCTGTGAAAATTATAACTAGCGATTGGATTATTGCAGCTATTTTCATTGGCCAGTAGATTTTTAAATTGGGTCGTGGGTTCTTGCAGAATTTTACATATGTGACAATACCTGATACACCCGCAAAGATTATAAGAAGTCTGCTGCTACAGTACCAGCAAATATGATTTGAATTTTGGAGGACCATATTCACTACGGTGCAATACTGAGCAATGTAACTATGTATTAAACTGCGGAGGTTAAATATACGCAGTCATCACATGAAAATTTCAGTTTTCGTTTTTGTTATGCATAGATAATGCGTGTGCATTAGAATATATTGAATTTTTAATGAAGCATAACGACAATCCTATTTTTGGTTACGAATTGATACTGATGAAAATGGTAGGTAATGTATTATTTATAAACTGTAATTATTTCATAATGCATTAAATTTGTTCTTGTATGTCGAATTTATATGTATGCGATATTATATCTGATTTTAAGAGCAACTCCGTTCTTGAAGGTATTAATTGATTAATTACTAGTGAAAGATAAGGAGAAAGCAATCGACATCCGAGTGAGATTCGAACTCACGATCTAAGGCTTTTCGGGCGTACGCTCTACCGCTGAGCTCTGGGAGATTTACCCTACGCACAGGCAAATCTTCCTTTTGTCTAATTCACCATACAAACAGATTCTCGACGATCCTACTACATACCTGAAAAAAGAGAACTAAGATCAACAAAACACCGTAGCCGGGCGAAATAAAACAACAAATAGCGCCGAGAGAAAAATCTTTCAAATGCGTGAACTATTATAAAAATTCTAGCCAAAATTTAGAACAACGTTATAGACTATTTCCGAAATTACAAATATTTTGGGTAAACAATATCATTTCAAGATAACGTAGACAAAAAGATAACTAGAACAATCACAAACGAGTGGACACGGTACTGTTCACTAAAGTACTGGTACAGTAGTGGTCCTTAGATATTCCGAATTTTCGAATTATATTTAATTAACAAATTATTGTCCGTATTAACATATGCATGCCTAATAAATTAGAACAAAAAATAAAATAAAATTGGACTTACCCTTTTACTGCTAATAAACCGTTTTAGGAGTAAACTGGAGGAACAAAATGTAGACAGCATAGATGAAGAACAGGAAAAAGATAGCAGATGTTATCACGATAGTTAACACATTTAAATGGACATGGACTCGGCATATAATGAAAAAGAAACACGGATAGACAAGAAAAACTTCAAATTGTTTTCCAACGGAAAGTCAAGCAATAAAGGTGGGCTTGTACTGTGAGGTAAGGCGCTTGGTCAAGTACAATTATTGACTGTGCCGGTA
>JAWQRL010000021.1:0-11554 GCA_033557495.1 Thyregis relictus | reverse complement strand
ACCGAAAACAGGCCCTAAACATTAATAACTGATATTGATCCTTTGTGGCACTTGCCAAATCTGAGGAAAAGTAAATTTCATGTCAACTGTGTGAATTTATTTAAGAAATTGGGAAAATTTGCACAAATATGTGTACAAAATATGTCATTCTCGATCAAATATACGAAAATTAACTGACGTTAATCGATTCTAATTAGGACAATTCGGATAGTTACTGAAGTAGCTTGTTGTCATATCAGTAACAAACAATATGCAAATTACATATATTCCGCTCATTTATTCTATGTTTGTGGTATATTAAAAATTTTTAAAGTACCTATTCAATTATCTCATATAATTTAACTCTTCATTTACGTTGGTAGATTTTAATGAGATAATATAATTTTAAGATTATTCCTTTGTAAGCAAGAAGCTGCGAAATTATTTTATTAAAATATAATCAGCATCTTCTGTTTATGGATATCCGCAATGAAGTTTGCTCTATAACGTAAATAATAGTTAAGTTACAGTAACATCCTGAAACCATTTATGATTTCAAGAATGAAATCATTTATGACTTCAAGTTTTTAACTCTTTTATAATTCACTAAATGACTAGTTCTAATTAGCTAATTTTATGTCGTCAAATTAACCTTTTCATTTCATCGAAGTAAGTTAACTTCCACCGTAATTAAATTGTGATAGCCAGATTTAAAGTATAGAAGAGAATAGCTATTAGTGATTCACATAATCATCGGATTATGATCGTGCTTAAATCAATCTTTAACAACGTGGATTGAAGAAATGCGACTTTTTTTAATTAAATTTACTTATTTCGCAACAAATAACATTTAACATTTAAATCAGAATATCTCGATAAGAATGGACAGTACATATATAATAATTCGTACAATATTACTGTATCTTCTGTGTCGATATTAGGAGGTTTTCCGACCATTTTTCACGATTTAAAATTCTTATTAAAAAAATTACATGCGCACATTTTGTAACTACCTAGTGATCTGCCTTATTTTCGCTACTGTAAATATCTATAAATTATTACTTAATAAAACTATGTAGACATAATTATCTTTCCAATCAATCAAATACGTTATTATCATTACGATTATTATCAATGTTTGCAAGTCGACAATCCGTGATGCACTAAAAAAAATATTAATCTTCAAATCATATATGAGTATACATTCCGATTCTTTCTTATGCGTGGTGTTACCGATAAACAACTACGACAAAAAACAACCAAATTAAAAGATATTATCGAAATCTCTCTATCTCTCTATTAAAGACTCTTTAATAAACTCCTTCAATCATATCCGTGTTAAGTATATCGATATAGATGGCAAAGATGAAGACAAAATATATTCAATTACATACACATTATATATTTGTAATTATTTCTTATATATGTACATAGAGAGAATAGAATAAATACAATATTTGTGTCTTATGTTGTAAAGGAGTTCAGAGAAAGATTATTGAATATGTTAACTAGAAAAATCAAACGCGCAAGTACAAATGTCCATATATTTATGTTAAATTTTCAAGAGGAATATTTTATGCATTTACCGAAACAATCACATAATTGTATTGCTGGTATTCAAAGGTTTAATGTGGATTATGAATATGTCTAAATTGCTGATTTTCAAGACGTCGTTTGTTCATAAAAAATTCCTCAAGAATATTTCGAATTTCAGCATATCAGATATCACGTTATCCTGTAATAATTTGTAAATCTGGTGAAAGCATTAAATTGTGATATGATTGAATCCTGTGTATTTATATCAAAATCTCCCTGTTTTCCTTCTCCTATTATCGGATTCAAAAGAACTGAGCCCTGTGTTTGAAAGCTTATATTTTTGAAACTATTCTACCGAAAAAATTGAAAGAGACCTCGTTACACTCGGAATTTAAATCTTAATCTCATACGAAAAATTCAATTTTTTCTTATACGCGGTTTACCGACAGCTCGCGAAGAAAGCAAAAAAGTGCCCGTTTTTTGCCAGTTCCGAGCAAATTAAAAATTACGAAACTTGGACTGGCCGTAGAATACTGTACCTGGGACAGTAATTTTATATTTCCCAGTTTTTTGTTAATTCCGGTGATAAGCACACTGTTGTTCAGTGTCGTTATCTCATCAACGCTTCATCGGGCGACAATGCAATTTAATGCTATAGAAACCTTAGTTTATTTGACATTTTATCATTATACTAAAATAAAAATAAGCTCACTATTTAAATTTTTATAGTGAGTTTAATTTAGGAAAGAAATTACGACAATGCGCACCTCCAGCCTACGTGACTGGCCAGAGCCGGCGCTAGCCGAATGATTTTTAACTTTTACTTAGAAAAGATGTTTCCAATGGTCAAACAGTTATACGTGAAAATTAAAGCCGAAATACCGGATTTGCCAGAATTTTCAGAGGGTGCATTGCTTCGTTGGCTGGCAAAATATTTTTTTTTGTTTAAAAAACTGAACATGAAGCCTGTGTTAATGGAACATCCCACAACCGTTGCTCAACGGACGAAACTTGGTGTGGAGCAAACCATGCCAGACAGTTTGGTTGGGTAGAAAAAGTAAGTCCAGAAAATAAAGACAGCTTTAACCACTACCGTGGAGGAGTGCAAGAAGTCAATGGTTATAGAGGTGGTATAAAGCGTCCATCTGGTGCAGGCCAAAGGGTTATAATTTTACATATTGGTAGTGAAAATGGATTTTTAGAAGGATGTCTAAAATGCTTTGTTGGCCAGAAAAAGAAAGTAACACCTGACCATCACCACGAAATGAATAAGCAACATTTTGAAGAATGGTTTCGATATGTCCTAGCTGTAATACCCGCAACTCCCAAAATCCACCTCATCTTGGAGAAAAGCTAACATAATCGATTGGTTGCTGAAAAAACAACGTGCCGCTTCCAGAAGGGATACTTAATTTCTCTAACTTTACAAAATCGCAGTTGTTGCAATTATCCAAACCATACTGCTATGAGAAAGTATTACTGTTAGATTCAATTGCAAGGCAACTCAGAGGAGGAGAAGTAATATTGCTATGGTTACCTGTTGCTCACTGCGAGTTTAACGCAATCGAATTAATTTGGGCTTACGTGAGAAATACAGTAGCAAAAAACAACAACACTTTTAAAATTAACGATGTGTTACGATTATGTCAAGAGACAATGACTTCCCTGCCACCAGAAATACGGAGAAATTGCGTTGAACATAGCAAAAAAAATGAAAACATTTACATCGAAAAAAATCGTCTCGTGGATGAAGCATAGAATCACTCATTATAAATTTAAATGAAAATGATGGCGACGACGGGGAATTGTCATCTGAATTCAGTGAGGAAAGTTCTGATGAACTATGCCATAATGAATATACTATCGAAGGTGAAATATCTGGTTGCACGGAATCAAGCGTGACTCCTGGTCCTTCTGATATCAGAAACAGTGTGCAAAGCGTAGGTGCTATCTTTCATGCATTGGGTACTTTTGCAGAAAACACCAATTTTGCCATGGGCCCTGAGCCAAGAAGTTCACAACAATGAATTTTTATGCTTGCGTGTATGAATGTGTTTATTAATTTTAATTTCAAGTATAGCTTATTTAATATTATTCTCTAAGATAAGACAACAACTACTTTTCGTTAGAATAAGGGATATAAATCTGTATTTTAAGTTTAAGGTCCAACCACATAATTCTGTAATAAAACGACTTCGGTAAAATAAAACATTATTTACTTGCCCTATAAGAAAAAGTAACTTTTAGAAATATTCAAAAACAGCTTTATTTAATACGTCTCTGGCTAATTTCAACGTAACGCGCGATAAGCCACGCCCTGCGAGTTCCCTCTCATGTCGCACCGCGCGCTAAGTTTTAAAGTCTTTAATTCGCTCCCAAAATTCATATATCAAATTCTGTGCGATTTTAATATAGTGACAACATATAAAAATAAGTAAGGATTCTCCGGAACTGAATCGCGTTGCCGCCCGATAAAGCGTTGATGAGATAACGACACTGAACAAAAGTGTGATTATTACCGTAATTAACAAAAAACGGAGAAATATAAAATTACTGTTATATCCCAGGTACAGTACTCTACGGCCAGTTCAAGTTTCGTAATTTTTGAGTAGTTAGTTTGTAAGAAAAAAATTAGAAAAGATGAGCATTCGCTAGGAACTGGCAAAAAACGGGCACTTTTTTGCTTTATTAGGATTACCTAATTACAGGATTACGTTACACTCGAAATTAAATTCCGAGTTGAACGAGGTCTCTTTCAATTTTTTCGGTAGAGTAGTTTCAAAAATATAAGCTTTCAAACACAGGGCTCAGTTCTTTTGAACCCGATAATAGTAGAGGTATTTTTCCTAAATACATCAAATTCTAACCTATCATTATTTCTAATCACTAGCGTATCAAGAAAAGGTAGTGTTCCATTGTTTTCCATCTCGAAAGTAAATTTGATAGTGGGGAACTTTGAATTTAATTTATTAACGAAACTATCAACATTAGCAGTTTTGGTGTCAAAGATCGCGAAAATGTCATCGACGTACCTATACCATACCCTCGGGAAGTACTCAAACTCTTGACCAACCTGGTCTGCTATGCTATGTACGGTGATAGGCTATTACCCATAGCCGTTCCTTCATGTTGTTCATAATATTGCCCTCTGAATTGAGAACAATTCTGGTTCATACACAACTTGGCCAAAAGTAAATATTCCTGAGTAATTTCGTCACTCAGGTTATTTGACTTCCACAACTCTTCCAGGTATGACATGGCATGTGAGACAGGGACACTAGGGAACAATGAATTCATCGAATCGAACGAAATTAATATTTCCCCTTCTTTAAGACGAGTGTCTTTAATTTTGTTTATGAACTCTAATGAATTCTTAACTGAAAAACTATGTTTTCTATGTTTTACTAGCATATTTAATGGCTAGATTATTAAATTCGTTCGATAACCACTCCGAGATTTTATAAGTGGGGGAGTTGCTCGCGGATACAATAGGCCGCACTGTCTTTGCGTATTTTAGGAAGAGAATACACCCTTTGCAACGTGAGGTTACTAACTGTTATTTTGTTTTTTACTGTATTGGTGACAAGGATGTTGCACTTTTTTCAAGTACTTTTAACTTCCCTGACCATTTTTGATCATGTTTTTTTTTGGAATTGTACTATATGGTCCTGACTTAATCAGCCTGAGTTATATTGTCATGTTAGAGAAGAACGCTTGCGTCGGCGCCCCAACTCTAAGAATCGCTTAGGTGCCGCCTTATTGTCATTTTTCTTTTCTCAGTGCGCTTAAGGCTTATTGTAAATCACTTAGTTTCCAGCCGGCGTGAGGAACTTGTGTCAAATATAATTTTAAATAAATAACAGTTAAACTTTTAAAAAAGGGATTTTCATTAAATCGAAATATAAGTGGCACTGTCAGTAGAATTTGTCGAGAGTATTTATATCGAATAGACATTTTTTCAATATCTATTATTTAACCAGTAGTTCCAAACGTAGACTTTCCAGTGTTCGACGCTTGAATCGATCAATCGCGAAACGGAAAACTCTGAGTAGGACCATCCCTTGTAAGAAGGAACGTCCCTCGCAAGAAGAACCCATACTGGTCAGGATTTACATCGCCGAACCAGCAGGACTACTTATAGAAACACGAACATGAAAATTTCCCTATTAATGCCGTAAGTGCAATTCATTAATGCGTTTAAACGATTTATGTCGCGAAATTAAAAATCTACCATTGACTTCGAACGATCTCGAACCCAATAATCCAATTGTAATTTCTACTTTATACCTGAGGAATTAACTCAAAATATAAATATGGTTCGGCCTCAACCTATCAAAGCAGAATACCTTAATTGTGTTCCCCAGTTTGGCGGGAATCCAAATGAATTAAACAGATATTTGCAAATCTGCCGAACTATTATTAATACATTTTATGATGCTACCAGACCAAATAATTTTCAGAATGCCTATATTTTGCACCCTTTAACAAGTGAATTAGTGGGTAATGCTAAGCTTACGATAAACATTCAAACTGTCTCCACCTGGAATGATTTAAAAGGTGTTTTATATAGAAACTTCGCTGATCAGAGAGACGAAGCTTGCTTGAATAGAGACCTAGTTAGGCTAAGACAACATCCCAATGAAAAATCACAACTTTTTTATGGTGGATGTTTAGAAATCTTAAATTTACTTTGCTCTTTTATCGATGCACATGAAAACTCAGAGGATGCCAAACGCCTTAAACGAGAATTATATAACAAATGATCGCTAAATACATTTTTATCTGGATTGAAAGAACCTCTAGGTACCACCCTTCGATGTATGCGTCCTACGACGCTTATCGACGCATTACTAATTGTTATTCAGGAAGATAATGTTCATTATTTTCAAACTCAAACAAATAGATCTGCACAAAACCCTCATATCCAGCAGAAACCGTTCTTTAACTCTCCGAACTTCAATAATCGACCGAACTTTAATCAATCTCCAAATATTACTCCAAATTTTGGACCACAATTTCCATCTCAATCGGTAAACATACGCCCTAATCCTAATTACCACCAACCAATACTGCTCACTAACTCACCAGTTTTCAACTCCTACGAGTACTGCGCAGCCGAATTTCAATTCCAACCGAAATTTTTCAACATCATTCTGAGTTCGACTTGCGTGAGGTTAAGTTAGCGAAGGTTATAGATCTCGGTGTAGTTCGGTATTATTTAGTAATAATAGACTTTAATTTAATATTATAGTCTCATTTATTTAGTTTATCTGCCCTGTGGTAAGTTTCTGTTCTGTTTTTGTTGTTAGAGTTGTATTGTACATGTAATTAGATATAAATATACTTAACAGAATCGACACACGCGATTTGTTTTTAAAAAGTTTTATTTATAAACAAACTGTGTTACAATTCTTGTGTTTAAGATTTTGATTAGGTGTTACGTCAGCCGCGAGATTGCATACCTAAATCTAATGTAAACAGTCCGCGAAGCGTTTATATCCCCGCTGCCTTATCGGGGTAGATACGTCATTTGTATCTCAGGTTACATCTGGGACTGCAGTGGTAACACCTCCCCTCCTAGTTGGAAGTTTGCAACCATGGGTGAGAACTTCCCGTCCGAACTTCTTCCTCTCCCTCTCTTTGAGTAGCGGGCTTATTTCTATTTCTACGAAACTTGTACCAAAGAAACATAATTATCACAGATACGAAAATGATCAAAATAGGTATCGAGGTTCCTATCGTCGCATTCTTGTGGTAAATCTCGATCAGGTCTAGGTTGCTTTGCAGATTTTCAAGAGACGTCTTGGTTCTGTTGAATTGGAGCCATTGGAATTTATTTAGTTCCAAGTCTTCAGTTTTCCAGTGTGGGATATCTTCTTTTATCGTCGACAGATTGATGGAATGCATCTGAAATTTTCTGTTTTGAATGAATTTTGTATGTGTCTTCATAATCTCTTCGTTCCATGAAACGTCACAGTCTTTGGTGATTTGGATGAGAGTGGTTTCTTTTATTTTTCGGTCTTCTCATCTTTCGTTCCAGGTTCCTTTTGATATTTGTGTTTTAACAATTTGTACTCGCAGGGGGTACCTTCTTGGGCGTTTCTGCTGGTTTCTTCACAAAGGAATATCCTTTCCTTAATTTTCTTGCACGAGTTCTTCGTTGAAATGTACCTTACATTATTTTCTGCCAGGTAAGGATTTTGGATTTTTAGCAATTTGGAGTGATTTGCAGTGAATTGTCGAATTTGGAATAGATGGTAGAATTGGTAGGTTTGTAATTCACATAAGGGAATTTCGATTAAAAAATTTAAAGTATTTCCATTTCGATAAGCTTTTATAATTAAGGTTTTCTCCAGAGGATAAATGTTTCCTTCAGTGACCGGTATCGGTAACTTTTCTGTTTTACTTTGTTTTTGGATTACATGGAGTTCGTCTAATAGAATCTCTTTGTCTAGCATTGTTGGGTGATAGGTTTGAAGCTTCGCAAACGTCTTGGCGGTTATCAGTTTTTCTAGTATCACGTTGATCGTAGTGATACCGTTGGTAAGTTGTATTGCCATTATTAATAACTTCATCCTTTGCTTGGTGTCTAGCATAAAAATACTGGTGTTACGAATTGCCTGACCTAGTTGCATTATTCTTGATTTAAACAGTAATTGATTTTTCTCTAATTTGTCGATGTTTTCCTTAAATCCTTGAATTCCTTTCAATGATAGCGATATTTGCTCCATTTGTGATTTTATTATTTCCTTTTGATTTCTACTTAGGATTTCGATGGCTTCCAAATACCTTTGGGCGTCTTCTTGATCGAGGTTGCCGGATATTTCTTTTATGATGCTCCCGATGAAGTTTATAGCTCCTCTTTTTGTTCTAATTGTGGGGCTTATCTGGTTTTCATTATTGTTCATTAAATTTTGACTGGTTCTTAGTGATGCTAAAATTCCGGTAAGTTCTTGTTTGTACTGGATGCTTTCTACAGAATCTTCTAGAATCTTGTAGAGTTCTTGACATCTTTCATTCATCTGTTTTATCTCTGTCAATATTGGTTGTATGTCGTATTGAGTAACAATCGTCCAGGAGGATACCTTATTTTCGGCTGTGCCTAAGTAAAGTGGGAACAGCAGTTCTCGGACCGGTGTTTGTTTTACATCTCCGCTTGTCCAATGGATGAGGCATCGGCAACAATACCGTGTTTTAGGTGTCGTTGATGATAGCGTTGGATTCCACGTTTGGTTTGTACTTCAATCGTGTTATCCTCGTTAATTTTGGTAATCACAAATTGTACTAAGAATGGTCTCATAAGTTTATTGCTTTTGGTTATGTTTTCTACATACACTTTCTCGCCTAACTTCCATTCGGTTTGCTTTATCTCAGCATTCTGCTTTTCTTGTGTCCTCTGTTTTCTGGCGATGTCGTTTCTTTTCACTTGTTCATAAAGTAATTTCATCCTCTCCTTGTGTTTGTTTACTTGCTCTTGATATGTGATGTCGTCATAAAATAAGTTTATCGGGTTTCTAGTCTTAGTATGGCCAAACAGGAGTTCCATTGGCGTAAATCCTGTAGCGCGAGAGATACTGTTGTTATAAGTTATTACGGCCAATTGCATCTGTTTGCCTACACTTAAGTCCCCTTTCTCGCCTAGATATCTAACTTGTTCCAATAACGTCGAATGGAATCGTTCCACGTTCGCTTGTGATTCTGGATTTTTACTTGTTCCAAAATGAACGCTGATTTTGTGGATTTTCAAAAGTTCGCGTATGAGTTTATTATTAAATTCCGTTCCTTGATCACAGCAGATGGTTTCTGATATTTCATAGTTTGCAAGATAGGATAACAAAGCTTCCGTTATTTCGCTGGGGTTTTTACTGTTAATTTTTATTGCTTGTCCCATTCGTGAAAATGCTCCAATTAACGTTACATATTTTTGTGAGGCGATTGTAAATACGTACATATATATTTTTTCAAACGGCGTATCAGGTGTTTTTGTAACAGGCAGGGGCGTTATCTCTTGATGTCTGTTGTATTTTGACCGTTTACAGGTTTCGCAATTGTTCACATATTGCTCAATTGTCTTTCGCATTTTCTTCCACCAATAGAATTTTTGTAGATGTTTCAGCGTTTCTTCTATTCCCCGGTGGTTATTCAGTCCTTCGTGATATTTCGATACAATTTCTATTTGTTGCGCGTGATCTTCTATACTTTTGGCGCGATTTAGACATCTGATCATTCGCAGGCCCTTGCCGTTAAAGTTTTTTACGTAAATTTTACAGAATAACTGATATAATTCTTCTTCGTCAGTGTACATGTATACATTTTTATCGGTGAACATATAACCTTTAAGAATTTCCAGAATGTGTTTTTCGACGTTCGTGCGTGGTATCTTTATATTGTAAATACTACGTTCGCTTTGTTCTTTATGATGGATTTCCATTTGGCTGTTAATACCTGTTCGTAAAATGAACTGCTTCCTCTTGTTGTCCAATATCGTATCCAATATTTCGATGGTTTTTGAGGGCTCCATTGTTTGGTTGGAATGAATGGTATTGGAATCGGATCTTCGATCGCTGGTGGGTCATTGATGCTTATTTCCTTCCTTGCAATTTCTTTTCCTAGTTTCCATTGTTCGGTGTTCGATGGTCCTGGGATATCGTGTAGAAGGTCAATTCCTAACTCCTTGATGAGTGTTGCCAATTCGTCGTCGTCGATGTTGACAATTACTGATTCGGTTGCCTTTTCATTTTCTTTTGTTCCCTTCGGGGTCATGACGTTTAGTTGATCCAGCTTTATCCTGGATAGAGCGTCGGCGTTGTTATTCAGATTACCCTTCTTGTAGATGATTTCGAGGTTATGTTCCTCTAATTTTATCTTCCATCTCATGAGTGGTCGATGGTCTGTGTATAGCGTAAACTTTCTTCCATATACGTAGGGTCGAAATTGTTTTGTAGCATACACTATAGCCAGAAGCTCCTTTTCTATAGTTGAATATTTTCTTTCGGTATCAGACAGTGTTCGGGATGCGTAACAGATTGGTTTGTCCGAGCCTATGGGTCCTTGCGACAGGACAGCACCGAATACTATATCGGATGCGTCTGTCGTTACGATAAATTCTTTATTAAAATCCGGATACTGCAAGATCGGGTCGTTTGTCAAGACATCCTCTGAACGTTTGTCACCGAAACTATGAACCAGAATAGCTTTCAACTCGGGCCACGTCGTGGGCATTCGGTTGGCGTCTAGGGCTTCTCTAGCCTTTCCTTCTAGTTTTCCCATAGAAATCATTAGGAGGCGTCTCGCCATGCGTTGGTCGCCAGGGTTTGGGTTTAAAAACTCTTCTATGAGATACTCGCAGGCATTCACGTAGCTTCTCAGCGTAATTCTCTCTCCTGAGAATATCGGTATTAGGTTCTGGTCGACAGGTTTAATGTCGATGCGTTCTTGAACGCGTTCGAGCGTTGTCTGTTGTGGTCTTAGCGCCATTTCGTTGTCGATTTCAACGATAGCACTCAGTAATTCACTCAAATTTAGGTCGGTAATTTTTTTACAATTTTATTTCACAGGATACAAGTTTTGGTTCAGGATTTGACTGTTTAGGATTGCAGAAAATAATTGGTACTTACAGTATTAGAGCTACTGTAGTTGATTTCATTTTTCTTTCACAGGGCTTCCCTCGATGATAGAGCTGGCCTCGGCTGTGTTGGATCCACGTTGTTGAACTGCACCAGGAACTCGGCAATTCAAGCTTCCTTCTCGGCTGGAGCGGTTCGGCGTGGGTTTTTAGAACAGTCCGCGAAGAGTTGAAACTCACCGTTAAAATGCACAATTTTAGAGCAGGATAACGTCGAACTATCCTACTGACTCCGCCACTTAACAGAATCGACACACGCGATTTGTTTTTAAAAAGTTTTATTTATAAACAAACTGTGTTACAATTCTTGTGTTTAAGATTTTGATTAGGTGTTACGTCAGCCGCGAGATTGAATACCTAAATCTAATGTAAACAGTCCGCGAAGCTTTTATATCCCCGCTACCTTATCGGGGT
>JAWQRL010000020.1:0-11563 GCA_033557495.1 Thyregis relictus | reverse complement strand
TTTTCCGATCTATGAACTTATTTCAATAATTCTTTATTTTTTGATATATTATTCTGAAATTGTTCACAAGAACTAGAAAGAGGCAACCGGCAATTGGGAGGCCCCGGGTTCAAGTCCCGGTAGTGGCTTAAGTTTTTTTCACTAATTCTTTCGTCGTAAAAATTTGTAATCATATTTGCCAACATCATTTGGCGGGATAAATATAAATTTCAGTTACTTTATATTAATATGAATTAATTTAGAACCATGTTTACCTGACGTATCTTGAATGATGCGCAAAATTTTCTCTGCACTCCTTTATTATAATTACCAGGTTCTAATGACAATCTCTCTTTCACTTTTACTTTCAATTCTCCGAGCCTACTTCTATAAGCTTCTCTTCTAAACTATGAACGTCATATTTACAAAGCCTAGCTCCCTAGAAGACTCATCTTGAAAAACCACATTTCTACTGGTCACATATCTTCATTGTTGACACTGCTAGTTATATTCTAGACATTCTATAATTTCCTTCAAAGAATATCGATACATCTCTCAAATCGGCATGCACTTGTTGCAACTTAAAACAAAAACAACAAACACGTGTGGAAATCGACGTGAAGGTTATGTTTATGACATTTCGTAATAAGGCCAACTAATGAGAAGGGAGATGTAAACTGTAAATGTAGTTGCCTAAATATTTGGGCAAAATTCAATTATATATAATATTATAAATTATAAACTAAATTTACACGTAATATAACGCTCGTCATTTTTGAAATCACTGAAAAAAAACAGGCAAATTACTTTGAATCACTACACCTCAAAAATGAATCATCCAGATTAGTGTTGATTTAAAGAACTTTTAATAAAGAATATAATGAACCGGAGTTCAAATCGAAATAATTGATTTTTTAGTAATAGAAGAAAATCCCGCATACATTTCTTATAATTACGTTTGCTTTGACAATTGCTTTAACAAACATGCACATTTCTACCTGTCTTACTAACTTTAACAAATGTTTTAATTGAATTAATTTTGTAACCATAACAAAGAAAACTTGTTAGTTGTCGATCTTCTTCTATGCGACTGATCAAACCTAGCTGGACAATGTGGTTGAGTTCTTGTTACACATTTCTCCACAAAACCCAACCAAATTCAATATTATATCAAAAATAATCATCGCTGTTTTTGTGAAACTCGTCCTCAATGATTTTTACATATTCTTCTGTACCAATTGTCACATCGATGGAACCAAGGATGTGTGGTGGTATATGGAATCAGCAAACAGTTTATTTTTCCAGTACAGTATTTATTATTAGGCAACGATTGAATAACTTTTGGGAGAATAATAAATGAAATGTTTAGAAAAAAATCACAAGGAAATTGTAGCTATACTACCTTGATTCTTGTATTGGATGATTTCAGTGTTTAATAACAACACCCAATTGGGGATCGATGTAATGATAAACATTATGGATATTATTTTATTTCAATTTAATTAATTAAATACCAATTCTTAGTCGTATGATGAATTAGCTGAGATTATCAGTAATTTTTATAGAAGATATCGCTGAAAATATTTATCTTCAGCGATATATATTACCAGATACCCAACAGACATCTTCAGTAAAATAAAAATACATTTCAATGCACTACATATCGCCTTCTAGCAGAAGGCAAGATGAAAAAGAAAATATATCTTCAACGAAGCATCTGAAAGTATCCAAATCGAATCAAATAAATATTTCAGACGTGAAGAAAACCAAATTTTAATTATATGACATTTAAATTAATAACGTTTACACACTATTGACTATGATGAATGAATGATTGATTGAACGAATGAATGTCATTAATTTCTCTCTTCGCTCCCCCTCTCCAGTCAAATGTAATGTACACACTTACTAGTTTTTATTGTTATTTCAATAAATATATTATATAGTAAGTGCAAGCTTTTGAATTTCAAGCAAGGAAAACACCCTAAAACACAGGGGGCAAAGCAGCAACAAAACAAAAGATAAGGTAGTAAAGTGTAACTTAGAACGACGCAATTAGTTTAGGATGGTGTAATACACTGTCCTAAGCTAATTACCTGAAAAATACCCTATTTGAACTTTATAGTTGGAAACTGAACTACATTTTGGAACCAACTACACCAAAAAGTTTATTGGTACAAATGTGCCACGTCGCTCGCACACCGTGCTAAAACTTTCAATAAACAAAAATTACTACAGTAGTCGCCGCCTATTTGGATCAGTGGTTAATTGAATCAGCCGCTTTATTGAATAAAATTATCAAAAACAGAACAAATCAAGATTACACATTAAAAATCGGCCGCTTTTATGAATCAAAACCGCCGCGTAATTGAATCAAAATATTCTTTTTTTACAAGTTTTTGTCAGTAATAATTTCGCTTTGAAAGACAAACACCGATATTTTATTTTCGGTTACCTTCCGATTCTGTGACGGCCTTAATACAACGTACCAATAAGGTTTAATTTTTGTCGAGACTTTTACTGTCTGGCGTAATGAAAATAGACTCTTGGAGAGAAACAGCCCAATCAAATGAGCCGAAATTTTGACTAAGATAGGAAATAATGCTAAACACGCCTTAAGTTCGTAGAGGGGTCTTTTGGGGTTGTAATTAACGTATTAAAAGGCCACCTCTGTATCATTGTCGTAGCGAAAATTGGGATGCAAAAAAAGGAAAAAGAAACGTTTTTTTCGCCAATAACTCAAAAAGTATCATACTTAGAAGAAGAGCTGAAGAAGTAAAAGTTGTAGAGAATCAAATTTCACATAAAAATGGTCTGTTCAAGAATTTTCTACGACCAACATCCGTTGATATAGAATTTTTGGAAATAATGACTATTTTATGACATTGTAAAACACTCGAGCGCGTCGTGCATTTATTTTCCGATACCTCGAAAATGGCGAATCGAATCAAAAATTGGTTCAAATAAAAATTGTAGATAATTTAATTATTAACAACTACCTATGCTTATTTTTTCTATATATGTTTTTAAGTAGAATTTTATTCTCTACAATGTTCACGTCTTCAACGGTCCTCCTAAATACGACACTTTTTGAGTTATAGGCGAAAACCCGTTTTCTTGCACCCCAGTTTGCGCTAGGACAATGATTACAACACCGAAAAATACCCCTCCAGGAAGTTACAGTGTATTTAGTATTATTTCCTATCTAAATACTAGGCTAAAAATACTCCTCGTTTGTTTACAATATTCGCAGTGCAAACAATTACACTTCAACTGCAGGCAAGAATTGATGTGTTTTTCCATTACCATGTATGTAAAAAGTGTAATTACAGTGGTACCTTGGGTCACGAACGCCTCCAGTCACGAACAAATCGATCGGCCCACAAACACAATTTCTGAACAAATTTTGAGTCGACCGGCGAACAATGGCTCGGCGCACGAATGCGATTTCATAAAGGAGTCTCTGACATTGTCCATTTCTTTTTAACTTGTTTATCTAAAACGACAGAGTGAAAAAAGGGGTGAATATATATAAAATAATAATTCAATGACGTACAATGTATAACAGTGATTGCTAATAAATTTCTCTCTTTATTATAGGTACCTAGCTAGTGGGAAATCTTTCATAGATTTGCACTATACTTATCGAATGGGAGGTTTGTTGTGCACTGTGGCAAGGTTTTAAGGATGAATGTTTCCCATTGCCCTCTGAAGAAAAGTGGATAGATATTGCAAGAGGATTTGCGAAAAAGGCACATTTTCCAAACTGTATAGGAGCAGTAGACGGTAAACACAGAGGTAAAGTTATACTGCATATTTTATATTATAAATTTTTGCATACTAAAAATGCATACAAAAATTTGAAAAAACGATATGTTTATGGTGCGGCCAAACGGATTAATTGAATTTGCATTCATTACAATGGGAAAAATTGTTTCGGTTTGCGAACAGAGTCAAGGAGCGAATAAAGTTCGTGGCCCGAGGTTCCACTTTATACTAGTTATTTTACGTGATTATTCAATTTTTAAGAATATATACAAGATAGACTCTTGGAGTGTCAAGAAAATACTCCTCGTTTATTTACAGTACAGTAGAATCCCGATTATCCGAACACCGGTTATCCGGACATCCGATTATCCGGATGTCAACTGTGTCTTCAGTTTTAAGCGCGCGGTGAGGAACACTTGAGATATATTAATTCTCGCCTCTGTTATCGTTTCATTTGTTATGTACTTTCTTCTCACATCCCAGTATCACAAACGGCGCTTCGGCGGATTGTTACTCGTTTATTAATTTCACAATTTTTCTATTTTTGTGAAATTCAACCGTCAGCTAACGTCGCTTCAGCTTACTCCTTTATGGAGGATTTAAAAGTATTTTTGGATGCATGTGGATACGATTTAGAGTTTGTGTACAATGCGGACGAAATAGGTCTTAACTGGAAAGCTTTACCAAGCAGATCATTAGTATTGCGATATGAAAATAGCAGGATATAAAGTGAGCAAAGGCAAAATAGACGGTCATGATTAGCGCAAACGCTAAAAGAACACATAAAATGCCACTGCTGCTTATCGGAAAGTAAAAAATCCTCGATGTTTTAAAAATATTAAAATTCCGATAACTTATTACACTACTACTAAACCAACAAAAGACATGGATTAACACAGATATTTATTTAGCTTGTCGTACAAAGCTCAACAAATATCTCTGAACAAAAGATTTATTCGTGAGGTAAAGAAATTCCAAAAAGAAGTTGGAAATGAGGATAATGATTGATTGCTGTTGCTAGATAATGCATCATCACATCCTTCAGCCGAATCGCTAAAGCGCGAAAACGGGAAGTTTACAATTAAGTTTTTACCTCCCAATGTAACATCGATTTTACAACCCATGGACCAAAGTCTCATTCAAACTTTGAAGCGGTTATATAGGATGTAGCTGCTGAGTCGACTGTTATCAGCGGACGACAATGACACTGAGCCGATGTTCACGTTTTTGAAGCAAATGAACCTGAAAGATTGCCGTTACATGTTGGTTGAACCATGATATTCTGTGTAATCCGAAATACTAATAAGGTCTTGGAATAAATTATTAAAATTTACTCTTTCAGATTCCTCAAATGAGTCACACAAAAATGATTTCCAAGAGATCCGCGAAGCAGTGAAATCTCTCCGCGTCGGTGAAGGATGCGATGAAGAAAATATTAATGAGTGGCTGACTTGCAGCGGTAATGACCCAGGTTTCCATATATTGACTGATGATGAGATAATTAATGATCTGAATGGTATAGATAGTGAAGAAGAAAAAGGAGAAGAAATCGGAGACATACTAATTCATGTGCCATCTCACGCAGAATTTGAAGCTCTCAAAACTGCATTCAAGTGGCTTGCGAGGCAGGATGAGTCATATACAGTTGTTGCAGAGATTTAGCTGCAATGAAAATATGTAATAATTTACGTCAAAAATCAATAAATAGTATATTGTGTATCTAGCAGGAAAAACGATACATTCCCGGACGACGGTGGAAATTGCTGGGCGAGGCGCAAGCCGAGCCCAGCAACCGTCGGAGTCCGGGAATGTGTTTTTCCTGCGAGATGCACATACTATTTTTTCTACGATCGTGTTTTTCTACGATGGACCTATCATGGTGGAATAAACGACTGAAAATTAATTCACAAAGAAATCAATGTTGGTGAACTAGCTGCTTCCATTATATCTGGCGGCGTCTCAGACATCGAAATTTCGCTATCACCATCCATTTTTTCATTACGCTTTGCATAATACAAACGTTATAACTTTGAAATTAGATGTGACGTTTGTCAAAAATAATAATTAAACACGGAATTGTTCTGTCAATCACAGCCGCCGACCAAGATTAACAAAACATTATATGTTTTTGTTGTACTTTTCCGGCCTAGGCCGGAAAAGATATTCCCGTCCTGTTATTTTACTGTTGCCTAGCAACGAGCGTACTATGCTGGAATCCTCCATTTTGCGTACGGAAAACGGTCTGGGAATGTGCCGTTTTACGTCCGATCGGAGAAAAAAGTTATTTCCAACCCAAATAATTTATGTGTGCAACGTATTGTTATATAATATGTGTGTTTACAGTATGTATGTGTCAATAAATAAAAGTCTAATTCTATGTTAATATTATTCCTTTGATTTTACCATAAAATCGATTATCCGGACTACCCCTAGTACCAATTGATCCGGATAATTGGGATTCTACTGTATTCGCAGTGCAAAGCACACAACAATTGATATGTTTTTCCATTAAGATGTACGTAAAAAGTGCAATTATACTAGTTATTTTACGTAATTATTATCGTGTTTGTTTAATTTATTTAACTTATTACATATTTAGTTTATAGTACATATTTATTTCCTTATTAAGTTTTATTTCGTCATATTTTAAAACGTCATAATTTTAATTTATTGCGAAAATTTAGCATCTGGTGTGGTGCCGTCTATTTGAATCAGCCGCTTTATTGAATCAAAACCATATCGAACCAACCAATGCGATTCCAATAAGCGGCGACCACTGTAGTTTTGATTACTTTAAAAAATGTTTCTTTGCCAAACGTATTACTTTTCACCTGTTAGAAGAAGAACATGGCGCCCAAGTCGATAACTATTCCCATTAAAATGATTCTCAATTTTTAAAAAGCCATTGGTACATTTGTACCACGTCGCTCACACAAGGGTTAAGCCAAGTGTAGTTCCATTATCACTTCTGAAGCCACTTCAAGGTGAAATTGAGCGGTTGTTAAAACTACAAGTATATTACCCATCGAAAAACATACTGATTGGGTAGCACCCATTGTAGTAGTGCCGAAAGGTAAATCAGTTCGCTTATGTTGTGATTATACTAGATTGAATGAAAGTGTGTTACGTCCACACTATCCAATACCAAAAGTTGAGACTACTTTTGCCAAATTTAAAGGAGCAAAGTACTTTACAAAACTAGATGTTAGCTCATGATTCTATCAAATAAAAGTGAATAAGAAGTCCAACCATTGACAACTTTTATAATACCTTTTGGGAGGGATATGTTCACAAGATTGACAAGATTCTCAAAAAGAAATGCATGTTTGGGCAAGAAACAATTTCTTATTTGGGACACATTGTGTGGAGACATGGGGTACCAATAGATCCTGAAAGAGTTAAAGCTATTGCGCAATTCCCTGTACAAAGTAATAAAAAGGAAGTTTTACAACTATTAGGAATGATCAATTTTTCTGATAGATTTATAGCACATAAGTCACATTTATTAGAACCACTGAATACGCTATTAAGATATGAAGTAACTTTCACGTGGGGGCACACTCGCAAGAGAAAGCATTAGTTAAAATGCGAAAGTTGTTAGCACTAGCACCATGCTTATCCTTTTATGATCATGAAAAACAAATAGTAGTTAGTGCAGACGCAAGTTCATATGTATTTGGGCGCTGCATTATTTCAGGAATCAGAAAAGGGTAGAGAAATAATCACATACGCATCGCGAACTTGAACAAAAACAGAATGTCGGTATGCACAAATTGAGAAAGTAGCTTTAGCGCTTACCTAGGCATGTGATAAGTTTAAGAAATAAAAAAAAATCATGGCAATTTTCATAACCTTACAGACAGATCATAAACCGTTCCACAAAAAAAAACGGAAACAGTTCAAATATTACGAACAAAAAATGTAGACGATTTAACACCAAGTCTACAAAGATTTCGAATTAGATATTAATGAAGTACGATTATGAAGTACAGTATATTAAAGGTAAAAATCTAAGAATTGCTGATGCATTATCGCGAAATCCGCTAAAGAATGTTCACAATTATGAAGAGGTATCATAGTCGAGCATTTAATAGGACTCATAGTCAAGCATTTAATTTGATTCATATTATCCTCAGGAAGATCAGTGGAAAGGAAACAGGTTTTAAGTTTAACTCAGTTTTGGGTTAAAATTAAAAACGAATACCCAGAATTGTATGAAAAAGCCGTAAGATTGTTGTTGCCGTTTTCAACGACATACCCGAATTGACATTTTTGGCCATGTCATACATGAAATGTAAAGATATAAATCGTTTGCTTGTAACGCTGGCTTTGCGATTAAATGTAACAAATATATATTCAAGAACTGACAAAATAATTAATGAAAAAGTCAACAAAAATCATTAATATTTTGTTTTTTACATTATATAATTATATGTATTGTTCCTTATTTTGAGAAATAGTTTTGAGAAATAGTAAAATACAATTGACAAAAATGGAAAACTAACAAAAAAAAAACGGTATTTTTCCCATCTTGTGATCATGACAGATTATATTTTAATTAAATGAGATATCGCAATGCGATTTTCAATAATGTATTTGTTAATATTGCAACAATAATAAGAATTAAAACAAAGATACAGAAAAACTTCAAAACGAACTAGCGTCGATATTACACTTGGCGTTTCCTAACATATTATAAATTAAAAGAACTTCTTTTCTTGACTTGTTCTTAGGCTTCAAACTTAATAAGAACATATTTATGTTTTCTGTCTTCAAAATATATCTATAAGAAAATATTTTCCACTTGGAGTATCGAATAAAGGTATAAAGCTGTTTTGAGCACGGTAATATCCGAATTGATAACGATAAGCATCGTAACGTAGGTATATAGGGGTGGGCACGTATGAGGTCAAAGAGAGCCGGAATCCAGTTTTCCATATATTATAAAGAGCCATACAATAATTTACATACCTAGTATTAAACTTAGTACCCAAATTCAACTTTAATTTCATTAAATTTAGTAGTTAGTCTTAAGTGTTCTAGTTAAAGTACAAATTAATATTCGTTGTATAAGAAAATATAATTAAGAGAAAGAAAATAATTATTTCAAAAAACTTAATATAATATATAATAAAAATATAAAACAATGCAATAATAAAAATTATAAAATATAACAAAGACTTTTAGTCAAATCTTTGAAATTTGGGGTAAAATTATAAAAGACGTTCGCAGCAATTCTGCGAGATGTTGATTAGTTAATTGTGAACGATATTTTGATTTCACACACTTCATTGTGGAGTATAAAGATTCACATGAATATGTTGTTCCGAAAATTGAAATTAGAAGGCAAGCGCCTTTAATTGATTGTGGATATTTTTATTCTGGAACGAGTTTCCAAAATTCAATCATAGAAGTGGATATGTCCTCCATTTGCAATGACTGGTTCTCTTTTATCTCTAATAACTCCAATTCTGCAGCCGATTTGTGAACAAGTAGTATTTCAGAATTTGGAAATCCATCTTCAATAACATCACTGAATCATCAATCAATCAATGAATTGGCATCATAATATGCAAATAAATATTTTTTTTAGACTTCTCAAATCTTCAAACCTACGTTTGAAATTTTCTTGCAATTCTTTCAATTTTTCTTTGTATTCATATAACTTTTCATCTTGAAAATTAATTACATTTGCTTTTACTCATGGAATATGATTAAATGTTTTGTTCTTAATATCGTTTACAAAAAGTCTAGATTTAGCTTCGAAACTAAATACAGTTTGTGACATGTCAATATTTTTTTTTCCTTTCCTTGTAAGGCTAAATTCAGAGTTTTCACATGTTCGAACATGTCTGTAAGGACATGTCTGTCAGAAAGCCAAGTTTCATTTTCTAATTCTGGGTAATTCTTTCCTTTTTCTTTTGTAAATGTCTTGATAGGATTTAGGAGTTCGACAAAACGGCTCATAACATTGTAAGTTAATAGCCATCTTACAAAGCACCATAGGGAAAAATCACTGGGCAATTCATCTGCTTCATCATTCCCTCGCAACTCTTCTAAAAAGTTCTTAAATTAACTATGTGTTTTGACATTTGTTTTAATTAAATTCACAGTCTAACGAGTTAAACGAGTTTGAGAAGAAAATAAATGAGCTTAAAAATGATGGAGAAACTGTAAGTATCGAAGACAAATTAAATTACTTTTTACTGGCGCTTCCAGAAAGTTCGTCACACATAGTAGACATAGTTGATGCTGTACCACTAAAGGAAAAATCAGTTGATTATGTGAAATCAAAGTTAATGTTAGAGTATCAAAAGCGAGAAAATAATGCCAATACACCTACTACAAATAAGCCTCAAGCATTTAGTTCCCAAAAGTCTAAGAGCGATAATACACAAAAACATCATTATGGACAACAAAGTAATAACTCAAGAAATCTTTATCATGGTCAATGGAATAATTCAAGGCAACAAAAAGGAAATCTTTTGGATGTAATCGTCCCGGGCATATTCAACGTTACTGTCGAAGCAATCAGAATTGGCAAGGAAAACCAGCAAAAAATGTCCAGGACAATTCAACAAGAGTGGGCGGAAGTTCAAAAGTAGAAGAAAATTTTGAAAGTACGAATAACTCCTTCAACGTCAGGGTAATGACTGTAACAACTGAAGTACAACGGGATAACCAGGTTAAAGAAGATATCAAATGGCTATTGGCCAGTGTATGTTCAGATCGTATCGTGAACACAGATAAGTTCCTTTCCGAATCTATAAATTTAAAAAATAAATCCCATTAAAGTTGAAGATAGTTTCTCGTTAATGTCAAATAAGATAGGTAACATTGATGTTCATTTTAATGTTTCAAACAAAGTTATACAAACCAAGATTAAAAACGTATATTATGTACCAAATATGAATCAAAATTTGTTAAGTGTTTCTTGTATTGTAAATCAAAAGGACTATGTTGGATTTAAGAATGATACTGCAAAAATTTACAACTGTAAAGACGAATTAATTGCCGTTGCTGTTAAAAGAAACAAACCTTTGAACTAAATTGTAAAATTCTAAACTCTAAAGCTGCAACTTATGCTCGTTCAGAAGAAATTTCAAAAAAGGAAACATGTGAGAACATCGTGAATATCTTTCCAAGACTTCAATAAACCCTTGCAGGCATCATCTCTGCATGACCATCTTGTGGACGACAGACTCTTTGGGTGTTATTTGTGTATTGCTCTTCTTCAGTTTCTCCCAACGCGACGTGGATGCCGAAAAGAAATTGTAGATTTCTTGTGGAAATGTAAAATAACTAGTAGATTCATTACAACTACTAGCCGCCGAAGTTCCAACTAGATTAAGAGGATGTGCCGAATCACGGCCTGTCCGGAAAACGCTGAGCATAAAAGTTGACGGTATTATCAAGATTCCTGCCAGATTCTCTATAAACAACAACCATTTCAATTTCCTCTTGTAAGGTTAACACATCCATTGTGTAACATCATTGAATAGCCCGTCAAAAAATACTAAATAAACACGTGTTTCTCTGTTTCTTTATTCTTTTGATTTCTATTCCATCTCTTGCAATTACAGCCCATCCGTCGCGAATCGAAAAAAAAGTTTTGGACAAATTGTAAGTAGCTTTCGACAAATGTGAAGCGTGTGCAAACGTTGAACAAAGCTGTTATATGTACAAACGCTTATTGTAAAACCATAAGACAAATAAAGCATTACGTAGAACTACAAACGATTATGTTGAGTATCTTAACAAAAGCGTTGATGAGATATTGACACTGAACAAAAGCGGGATTATCAGCCGAATCAAC